>JAWQFJ010004931.1:2500-22692 GCA_034096865.1 Theodoxus fluviatilis
ATTTCTCCCGAAAAATCATATTTACATTTCTGCATATTCCCTCGCGCATTTTAACGAAATTCTTCAATAATCATCCTCATTCTTGACCCTCCATGGATTGGGAATAAGAATGGCACCACTGCGTCTCCGCATGCGGTTTGTAACTGGCGAGTAACTATGGAAACCGTGACTTGACCAAGGCTGACAGGCCGTAAAACTTCATCTATCCAAGGACCTCATGGTCAGTTTTGTTGCGGATCAAGCCTAATATTTGAGACTTGCCCACGAACTTGAAATCAGTCCTAATTCTGTGCATGTCTGGAGAATGACAAATGACACTTGCCAAGGTGCAACTGGTCCTCAACTAACAATAAATACATTTCTTTGCAACAATGGTCGAAGCATCTATTGTGTCGATAGTCATTCACAGTGTCATATTGAAGTAGGCTTCTAGTTTTCTTATTTCTTATTTCGCGGTCCGCCCGTAGATTACTGAAGGCGCTATCTACTCTCGATGTTGGCATGACGGGAATGTATTCGCTGCGCATTTTTATCGTGAGATTGACGAAGGGCTTAGTCCGAAACACATAATTATTTCACCTCCCACCTCCTCCTTGTGATCTTTAATTATTTTCAACAATTATGCATACATATTTTTGCCTTGGATTATTTAAAATATGACTGTTGTAATGACATACTCTCGTCTCTGCACAATTGCAATTCATGGGTGTTTTCTTTGTGTGTGCCACCGATGAGGTTGGGGAAAATACCCATCTCTAAACACAAAGTTTAATGGGTAATGTTCATTAGATTTAGGTGTAGATAGCATAGAAATGATAGAGTGGGACAACCGTGATGCTGGTAAGTACGAAACTGAGCAGATGACACACTCCAGAAAAAGACTGGTCCTCCGGCCACCAGATCATTGGGGCTGCTGGATAAATACTGGAGGCGTGTGACGAAAGGAGAAAACTGCAAGGGTATCTCGCATGAAAATGTAGAAACATGCAGCTGTCCAAGTGCAGAAAAGCGCAGATCGATGTGTAGTAGTGACAGTTGTTCGGTGGGTGACCCCAGATGTACTCGGCTTTTTGGTCCGGCATGTCTACGTGCTGACTGTCTCATTTCCATCCCATTCCCAAACATCTCGCCTTGACAGTCTCTCTCTCTCTCTCTCTCTCTCTCTCTCTCTGTCTGTCTGTCTGTCTGTCTGTCTGTCTGTCTGTCTGTCTGTCTGTCTGTCTGTCTGTCTGTCTGTCTGTCTGTCTGTCTGTCTGTCTGTCTGTCTGTCTGTCTGTCTGTCTGTCTGTCTGTCTCTCTCCCCTCCCCCTTGGAATGCGGACTCTCACACTTTTGCATTTGACCGTACACAGATGCACACGCACATAACAATACACATACTCACACAACACACACACACACACACACTCACACACACACACACACACACACACAGACGAGAGAGAGAGCGAGACAGAGACATAGAGAGAGAGAGAGAGAGAGAGAGAGAGAGAGAGAGAGAGAGAGAGAGAGAGAGAGAGAGAATGTTTTGCATACTTCCGCAGTTCTACACACGCGAAGGTGGCGAAAGCGAAACTTCAAAGGTCACGTGGTACGAGGATGGACCGGTCGTGATGTTGTTCAAGGGCACAGCTGGACACTTGGCAAGTGCACACACACGTGCACCGCGTGCAGCTGCAGCATCTTCCGAGTCTCTTTGCTGAAGATTTTGTTGGCTGTGACTTCAACGTAAACGATCGTTCTGCTTCGTCCACCTCAGTAGAGGCCTGTGGCTGCCGTTCCTATCCTCAGCTGAGCCTTTGCAGAAAAGGAGCAGATTAATATTTTGATCTTGTTTCCACATGACTTCAAGGAGAGTGTTTTTCGTTCTTTTTATGCCAGTATTCATAGTCTGATAAATGGGGAAGCTAAAACTGAGCATTAAACTGAAAGCATAGACGATATCTGTCGTTCAAACACCTTCCTCAAAATGTTACCATATAACTCGGAGGAAAATGATGACATTCTTTTGATGTCAGTTCTCATAGTTTAATGAATGGGCAAGATGCAACATGTGCATTAAAGCATGGGTGATAGCTCTTGTTCATAAGTGTAGATAAGCAAAGGCATTGGAATTTATGTTTGGCAACTAAGCTTCAAAATAACACGCAGTTACGACAATAAAAGATTTGACTTCGCACCTGCTTTATCCTGAAAACCTCGCCTCACTGATGGCAAACAAGCCAGCTTTATGTGTCCTCACGTCTGAAGTAAGACGATGCTTCCGAAAATAGCGTGGGGCAAAGAGCTTAGAAGTTTAATTGTGTAGTTTTATGGTCCTTCTCGAAAGGAGAACGCCTCTGTGATGATCCCCCTTGTAGGTTGGGGTCAAAAATAGACCCACAGCATCTTCCCACGCAAGTCGTAAGAGGCGACACACTAGGGAATTCGTGACTTGTCTTCCTCTTATGCGAACAATCTTAAGATTGCTCGTCATCAATGGCCTTAAATAGTCTTCAAAGACTGGTGGGCCGTACAACTCGCTCCATCCATCTATCCTGCAGTGGGAGAGTGTCGGCATTATGCATGCAGTTGCTATATCAACATTCGCTCGTAGGTGGACTGAGCAAGATAGTAGTCCTTGGGCGGCTCCTATTCATTTTTGCCGAAATTGTGACAAACATACGCAGAGTCACGTGAAAACATTTCCGACATCTTGTCATAAATACTGATAATACAATAACAAAATTTACACTTGAATACGTTTAATCAATGTCTCCGGCTTCGGCTATACGTATCGTCCTCTAAATGAGTGGCACACAATCTATGAATGTGGAGAGATATTAAACGAATGTTTGAAGAACTATATATTTCCAAATATTGAGCTCTTGGGAGCACGCGCGCGAGCACACACACACACACACACACACACAAACACACACACACATACACATATACACAGACACACACACACACGGACACGCACACATACACACATACAGAGAGAGAGAGAGAGAGAGAGAGAGATACACATATACAAACGCACACGCAAACACACATACACACATATATACACATACGCACATACACACACATATACACACTTCTTTTTCTTGGTTGTCTCTCGGAAGTCAAGGATGACGACTCGCTGTGCCATCATCTGTGGATGCGTATATGGCTCCGAAGTCCAAACTCCGAGGCACTCAGGCATCTGCACGTGGGGCAAGAAACACCGGTCTGGACAGAGGTTGAAGCAGCTCTGTGTCGCCTTGCTCGCGCAGCTTCAAGATGACAACGGCGGCCATCTTCAAAAGCTCTTGCAGCTTTTCGGGTGGTGGCATGCCAGAGGGTTCTGTCGGCAGCAGTGGCCTTAAAGTTCCATGGTTGGAGGTTTGCCCATTTGATGTTCGCCTTGAGGTTATCCTTGTATCTTTTCTTTGGACCTCCTTGGTTCCGACCTCCCTGTGCCAACTCGCCATAGAAGAGCTGCCGGAAGATTCTGGACTCCTGCATGCGGGTGACATGCCCGGACCGTCGAAGCTGGGCATTGATGATCTTGGCTTCGATGCTTGTGGAGCCAGTTCCGTCAAGGACCTCCTGGTTGATGACGCAGTCCCGCCAGCTTTTCAGCATGATTGACCGCAGGGCGCGCATGTGGAATTGTTCAAGGCGCTTGATGTGCCTGTGGTACAGGGTCCATGTCTCGCAACCATAGAGCAGTGAAGCGAGGGCCACTGCCATGTACACTTTGAGTTTGGTTGAGAGGCGCTAGGCGGATGGCTCTGTGTTGCAAGACTCTGGTTCGGAGTCTCCCTAGTGCCGGGCTTGCTTTCTGGATCCTCGCTGCAGTCTCGTTGTCGAGGGATCCGTCAGAAGGAACGGTGCTGCTCGGGTATTTGAAACTGTCAACATTCCTCAACTGCGTACCATCAATAGTGATGCATGGCGAGTGCGGAATGCTGTTTGGAGCAGGCTGTACGAGGGCCTCCTTTTTGCTGATGCTGATCTCCAGAAAACCAAACACTCTGGACGCTTCAGAGAACGTCCACTATCATCTGAAGGTGATTCTCGTTGTGAGCCATCAAGGCACAGTCATCCGCAAACAGGGCGCCTGTAATCAACCTTTCCAGTGTCTTGGCCTTCGCCGTGAGGCGACTCAGATCAAAGTCTGGTCCGTCCAGACAGTATCTTATGTAGATACCAAGATCGAGATCACTGACAGCTCGCAGCAGCACTTGGGTAAAGAAGAGGTTGAAGAGGACGGGAGCAAGGACGCAGCCCTGCCTCACACCATTGGAGATGCTAAATTTCTCAGATGGTTCTGCATCTGATAGGACTTCTCCACACGCACACACATACACACACACACACACACACACATACATATATATATATACAAGCACACGCGCACACACACGCACACACACGCACACACACACAGACACACACACACACACACACAGACAGAGACGCACACACAGACACACACACACATACACACACAAACACACACACACACACATACACACACACACACAAACACACACACACACACACACACACACACACACACACACACACACACCCCTCTGATTCCCACTCCACTTTCTGCCACCCATTTTCAAGTCCTCAGCGTGAAAAAGAACCGATCTCCATTTCGTATCACTTTCCATTCTCTAACCTTCTGCTGCATCTTACTTGCATTTTCAAATAATGGCATGTTTTTTTGTGCATCGCAGTTCACAGGATGTACATTGCCAAATATCTGTAACTAGAGTTACCCGTCCGTCATTAGAATTTGGTTGGCAGAAAACACAGCCGTCGCCCCGGATATTAAATTTTTGTTGATTTACTCGTGGTTTGTCAGAAGGCCTAAAATCTTTCCCTTCTTGTGTATCATTTTTTCCACTTATGTTTATGCAACGTTTAACTTGGTGTTCATCTCCTCTCAACAATGTTGTTCCTTCATCCATTCTTTCTCTTCCATTTTTTCATTGCTATTGTTGTGATGGTTCTAGATCATACAAGAAGATCGTAGCGCAATCGGTTTGTTTACATCTAGCCCCCCCGCCAGGTCATTGCCCAGTCATGTGGTTGAGTCAGGCTAAATTTGTCTTGACTGTCACGTGACGTCATTCGTGAAGCTTCGCGTCAGCGGAGCAGATCGTAGGCTGTTCTCGAAAGGTCTGGAACCTGTGTTTAGGCATATAAAGCACGATAAAGCGAGAGAGAGGGACACGAGAGAGGAGATATGACAGAGTCAAGGTGAGAGCTTAACTAGAGGATAAACGAGTCCTCCTTTGTAAGGAGTGAGTCCTCTGCGGCACTACGCGTAGAGTGAAGTTGTTACCACGATTATTGTTTACTGAATTTCACTGCTGTGTAGCGATCAGTTCGTGAATAAAGTTTATCGAAAACGACCACCAGCGTTTGTGAACTTCGACATCCCAGCGCAAGCTAGGAGAATCCCTGTACAACAGGGTATATTGCAAGAGAAGAGTGCAACACTATTGTTTTAGTCCTTCTGCCTGGTGTGGATAAATGCGATTCAGTTTGAGATAAATGGAGTGTGTGTGTGTGTGTGTGTGTGTGTGTGTGTGTGTGTGTGTGTGTGTGTGTGTGTGAGAGAGAGAGAGAGAGAGAGAGGGGGGAGAAAGAGAGGGAGGGGGGGAGGTGAAGGAGGGTACTAAACATCATACATGCAGCAGTCACAGCTGTTCTCTTCTCTATGCTGATCGCACAGAAAAGTGGCGGCAGATGGAACACATCATCCCCCCTAGCTTTCTAATTTCTTCCACTCTTTCATGTAGCCAGGATGATTGAATCAGTGACACCTGCTTCCCTCCTTTGTTTTCCATGTTCCATTTCGGCCTCTTTGAGGCAAGTAGATACTGATACATCTGACATCTCTTTGTTGACCAGTCCTTGCAAAAGTCACGCCGACTGCAAACGACCAATGGCAACATATTTGTGTTCGTTATTCACTCGAGTCTCGTTCCTCGATGGCAGTAACTTCTGTAATTCACAGGAGTTAGTGTTGTGAAACGATCCCTTGTTAATTAATGAGGACGTGCGGTTGTGTCACTGGGACAATGCCACCTTTCATCTCACACAGGGATTTTTTTCCTCTCAGCACGTTGATGCATTTGCATTGGTTGACAAGGAGGAAAAATTAGAGGCTAGGAAAAAATGTGCATCATAAGAACCTCCTCTCCAAATGTTAATCAATCAGACGCGCTAACAAAGCGTTGAAAAACTAATGTATGTATATTGCTTAAACTCTACAGCTCTGCAAGAGTTCAATACGGTGCTGATCGTGAGGTGTTCTTGTGGCTGTTGTTAGCGGATTTGAGAGTTGTTGGGGTTTTTCTGCCAGGATCATAGCGTGCATGCATGTTACTTACTATAAACTAGTTGCTTGCTTGCTTTACGTTTGCATCACATACATGCAAACATTTGGTGAGGGAGAACTACTTGCACTTGTCGTACGTGAATGCGAATAACATGTTTGAATCCTGAAGTGTGCTTGAGCGTGCATGCATGAGTGTTCCCCTATGTGTGTGCCTGCATGCATCCCCCTGTGAGTTGGGGGTAAGAAGAGAGCCACCGCGTCTCCCTACGCCTCTCGTAAGAGGCGAATAAACTAGGGAAATAGTGACTTGAATTGCTCTTATTCCAACCAACTTTCATGAATTTTTTAGATCAGTGGCCTTAGATAGCCAACATAGGCTGAAAGGCTGAAAAACTCCACTCGTCCATCCATGTGCCACAATGCATGCGCGCGCTAGTTGGAGCATGATTGCAGTTTTCTTTTCTTTTCAGCTACGTTGCGTCTTAACATTTTCTACAGTTGATGTCCCCAGTGTTACGTATTGTGGTCTCTGATGTGCATGTGTCTAGGGCTGGCTGTGCTTCGACTAGGGCACGGTTGCCAAATAGATACTAGTAGTGGCAGTAGTAGTTGTGGTAGCAGTGGTGGAGGTAGTAGTAGCAGCAGCTGTAGTAGTAGTAATAATTAAGTAGCAGTAGGAGCACTGTTTCAAGTAACAGTAGACCAAATTGAGTTGCAGTGTAGTTGGAAGAGTCTTAGTTCCGTTAAGGCGATTCTTAATCGGGCGAGAACTTGTCTGCATGGAGAGTACAAAAAGATCGCCTGTCAGGATTTGTCTGCCCGTACCACACTGTTACATAATATGCCGCAGAGTATCATCTAACTCTTGTGGCCCGAACTTCTACTGGATTCGACTTCGACACAGATCTCAATTTGAATAATACAGCAATTTAAATAATCTATTGATGTATTTTGCATAGTGTTACGAGAAGTTGATAACGTTATTTAGTTACGGTTCTTCGTATGTGTGTCAGTAATAATCAAAATGAGCGTATTGCGTGCGAGCCGATGAAAAAATGGCGATTTTTTGCGCCCGGCTAGAGGAAAGGTTTCTACACTACGTATACCTCAAACCTGGGCGGTGAGCAGAGTGCTCAGCCGATTAAGAACCGCCTTTACGAGACATCTGCCATCATCAGACGATGTCTCACCAATTAAGCTGCTTTGACACTTAGAATAACGCTAGTCCTGTCCCTCCTGGATTACTGTAACAGCTTGCTGGCAGAAGCCACGCAAGAACAACTTCAGCGTCTGCAGCGCCTTCAAAACATCGGTGCTAGAATTGTTGCGCGCCCTTCAAAAATGGCCCAAGTGTCGCCAATTCTAAGAAGCCTTCACTGGTTCCGAGTGCAGCGTCGTATTGAACACAAAGTTCTTTGCACTGTGTTCAACTGCGTGTCAGGTGCAACTCCACTCCACCTGCGAGTGCTGCTCGAGGAATATAAACCGAGTAGAAATTGAAGATCATACACTCAAAAACTTCTTTGTGTCCCACACCGACGGTTAAGTAACTATGGCCTCCGATCTTTTAGTTTTGTGGGACCCAGCTATTGGAACAACATTCCTGAACTGCTCAGAAAGTCCTCCAAACTCTCTCATTTTAAGAAGTATATCTCTTTAATGGCTGACTCTTTGTTCTGTGTGCGCATTGAGCATGCCCGTAGGCGTGAAATTTTGCGCGTTACCAGAACATACATACATATATACATACATACATACATACATACATACATACATACATACATACATACATACATACATACATACATACATACATACATACATACATACATACATACATACATACATACATACATACATACATACATACATACATACATACATACATACATACATACATACATACATACATACATACATACATACATACATACATACATACATACATACATACATACATACATACATACATACATACATACATACATACATACATACATACATACATACATACATACATACATACATACATACATACATACATACATACATCATGACTTCTTCAATTGTGCAGCTCATTTTAAATATCTTTTCTTCAATTTGGTCAGCAGTGAACATGACGCAACACTTTCTGGAATGTCCTGTTGTTTCACTGTTTGCAACACACGAATGCCTTGTACACTCTAGATTCCTAATGCATCGTTTGTATGAAGCTTCGAGAGAAAGCGAAAGAACAAGACAAAAATCAAGACGAAAACCAAAGAACGAAAAAACTGATGGGGAGGAATCATAAACAGGGATTAGAGTAAACATCGGACACTATACAGGGGGTCTGGAGAAGGAACACAGGATAAGGAGAAGGTAACTCCACATCCTGAGGAGAGGGCAGCTGGAATGTCAGCTGGAATATCTGGAGTGGAGTGAAAGGAATACATGAAAGGTTACGAGGGCCGCAATGAGGGGGATACCGTGTTCCAAGACACGTAGGGTGTCTGGACACTGTTTCCCCAGTCTCAGGGCCCCAGATTTACAGGCAGCGTCGGTCAGCGTTAGTCAGGAGTGGAGGGAACACTGGCCAGACCTAAGCGTTGGTCAGTCCTGGCGTCCGCCCGCCTGGAAACGCCACTGCGCGCTGAAGGCACGCTCGCACTAGTCAGGATTTTTCTGGAAAGTTGGCATCCTGCCTCTGGAAGCCTCTTGCATAAATTAAGACAAATCGTCTTGGGATGACTGCAGGCGCCCTCGCACTGGTCGTGTTTTTTCACTCTTACTGGTTCCCTGCCTACCTATGTTGATCAAGACATTCAGTAGATTTATATTGTCCCCCAAAGCCGTAGCTAGCACCCTCGCACTGGTAATGTTTTTTCACTCTTACTGGTTCCCTGCCTACCTATGTTGATGAAGACATTCAGTAGATGTATATTGTCCCCCAAAGCCGTAGCTAGCACCCTCGCACTTGGAGGTTTTTTCACTCTTACTGGTTCCCTGCCTACCTATGTTGATCAAGACATTCAGTAGATTTATATTGTCCCCCAAAGCCGTAGCTAGCACCTTCGCACTTGGAGGATTTTTAACACTATCTCCTTGCCAATGGATGCTCCTCGCTTTGCTCAAGACATTCAGTGGACGTGAACACACTTGCAAATCTATCGCAGACACTGCCATTTTTTTCTCACACGCACGCACGCACGCACACGCACACGCGCGCGCACACACACACGCACAAAACACACACGCACAAAACACACACACACACACACACACACACACACACACACCTCTGTAATGCTGACTTCCTGTGTATGTATGTGTACCTCTCATTGAGTCGGGGCAGTCTTGCGTTTCTTCCTCTGCAGGCAGGCTCGCTCTGGTTAGATTTCTCTGCTACATGGAAACATTACTTTTTCATGTATCTAACACTGTTCAAGATATTCACACCAAGCGTATATTCTTAACGCACTGTAATGCAAGCATTGCTGCGTCGACAGCGATTCTCCGGAATTGTGGTACTATCTGATTACAGTTTTCATGTCGACTTAAGAATTCGAGATGTAGGGCTTTCTAACTGTGATCAATTGTTTTTTATGTGTAACAGACCCCCGGCCACTGGTATTGACCCAGACTTTCGCACAATGCACCTTGTTAGTATGCAGCTTACTGGGGTCTTCCCATGCTGAAGGCATTGGCCGTGGCGGAGTGGTCAGAGCAATCCACCAGAAGTCGCTGTCAGTAAGTGGGTGGCGCGTTCGAAGTTGCTCTGATTCCAAAGATACATCCGTGAGCAAGGTGTTTCACTCGCATTGATTGTCCCCACTCAAGGGTAACTCAGTTACTTGCAAGGGCTGACGTTGACAATTATTAAAGACAACTTCGGAGCATTCAGTTCAAGCGCAATCTTGCTGCATGCTCCTCGGGGAGTATAGATGGGGTTGGAGTAGAAATATATTGCCCAATGACCAGATGGACAGGCGTGCAGGTTGAGTCTATTAATGGGTGAAAATTCACAATGCAAAACCAATCTCCTTTGCCTTTAGGGGTCTGCAGCCGAGTGGTCAGCGCCCTTGACCTGCAGTCGCTTGCGACCAGTGGGTGCGGCGTTCGAAGCTGCGCGGATCCTGGAGTTGCAGCGGGCAACATGCATTTCTCACATTGCTTCTCCCCACCCAGGAGTAAATCGAGTACCTGCGAAGGGTGAGCTGGAATATTGTGAAAGCGCGCGTTCATTCGCAGCCAGGTTTCATGCTCCCCAGGTTGTGGAGATGGTGCTGGAATGATAAGAAGAGTGGCCTGGTGACCAGGGGGTAAAAGTGTGCAGTGTGAGCACTCATCGATGGATAAAAAGTCGATATATTATCTTATCTTATCTACGGCTTCTTCACATTGGACAGTCTTGCACTGACCCACTCATTTGGAACTCGTCTGAACTGGACTTCTCTCTAGTGTCCTTCGTCACTTCTTCTTTTCCACTACATCTAGCCAAAGCTGCATTGGCTGATGGAATGATCGCAGGAAAAGCAGTGACTACTTCTGAAGAACTCAGTGGCTGTCCCCCTGTGGATCGGGGGCAAGAACATACCCACCGCTCTCCTTACGCCATTCGTAAGAAGCGAATAACTTGGGTAATAAAGGTTTGAGTCGCTCTTACTCTAACCAGTGTTTGTGATGTGACGTGATTAGTGGCCTTTTCAAGTCTACAAAGACTGGTAAGCCATAAAACCCCATTCATTTGTTCATTCATTCATTCATGTTTCAGTGCCCTTCATTTGTTTATCTATTAAACAATATATATCCAGAGCTTCATTTGACTGATGGAGAAATCGAACATGCATGAAAAAAGCAGTGAATACTTTTGCAGATTTCAATGGCTGCTATACAATTGCAGCCGTGGAATGTGCATTTCCGAGTGTGAAGCTTGCTGCACCAACCCTAACTGCATCAATTTTGACTTCGATTACCACTACCACCACCACCACTACCGCCGTGTTTCTTAAAATTGTCACTTGCTACCACCATATTTGCCATTGCCATCACAATCTCCACCACCATTACACCGACCACATATCGTACCAAAACCATTGCTATTATACAATTTCGGTATGCGAGATGTAAAAAAATGTCAGAAATCTCTAGTGTACCAGAATACTATCATCCCTCCCGTCTCCACAACGACAACCACCTCTAAGACTAGATATCATTGTCTAACTATCACCAATATAACTGTTACCACCAATTGTTGTTGTTGTTGGCATCCGTCAGTCTCGTGAGACCATGGAGTGTGCGCCAGGTTTGGTCAGTCCGGGGTTGAGCGGCAGCGTACTCTGTGGCTGTAGAGCCCGATCCTTGAGCCGCATGCTCTGTTGCACTTGTCGCAAGTGAAGTCTTGGCGTGGCTCTGTAGATGCCGACGCTATCTTCTGTCGTCTGTGTTCTCTCCTCTCACACACACCCATCCTCCTCCTTTCTCCTTTTTTATTTCTTCTTTCTCCTTTCTTCTTTCTCCTGTCTTCTTTCTCATTTCCTTCTTTTTCATTTCCTTCTTTCTCAATTTTCTTTTCTTCTTCTTCTTCTTCTTCTTCTTCTTCTTCTTCTTCTTCTTTCTTCTTCTTCTTCTTCTTCTTCTTCTTCTTCTTCTTCTTCTTCTTCTTTCTTCTTCTTCTTCTTCTTCTTCTTCTTCTTCTTCTTCTTCTTCTTCTTCTTCTTCTTCTTCTTCTTCTTCTTCTCCTCCTCCTCCTCCTCCTTGTTCTTTTCCTCGTTTTCCTTTTTCTAATCCCTCTTCTTCTTCTACTCCCTCTTATTCTTTCTCTTCTACCCCGTCTTATTCTTCCTCTTCCTCTTCTTCTCCTTCTTTTTCTCCGTCTTCTTCTCCCTCTTCTCCTTCTCCGTCTTCTTCTTTAATGAAGCATGGTTCCAGCGTTCCCTACAGAGAAGAGAAATTGCCTGTTGGGACATCACAGACACTCCAAATCATCGTTCACGCGTCGAGCGACTCTTCCCCACTGATCCATTTCTTCAAGAACGTAACCTTTTTTCACACTGTCATTCTTAAGGTAGCGTGTTTCATTGGCTTATTTCATATAGATTTATTCGTGTTAGTATTGATCATCAGTCATTGAGGAAAAGAGAACAATTCAAAATGTTTACTCTCGACAAATGTAAGAAAGGCAATAAAGATTGCCGCCGAATTTGGTTTACATTTCGAAGCGCGAAATGCAGTCGCTTTCTGTCTAGACTCGCCATCCACACGTGGTTCTCAAAACCACTTTCCCCCCGTGGGTTGGGGGTTAGAATAGACCCACCGCGTCTCGGTCCCTACGCACTCCATGAACAGCTGACCATTTTGAAAATTGTCACTTCATTTTCTCTACCTCTAACGTGTTCTCGCGATTTTGCTTTGCTTGCATATGCTGCAGAGACTGATAGGTCGTAACAGCTTCGGTCATTGATACAGTCACTCAAACCACCTTTAACTTACTGAGCTACTTGATCATTCCATTGCTGGCACGTGTCAATAGGCTCAGATAGGGACACATAGGACACCCAAAATCAGGTTTAAGCACCATTATGCTTTCCTTGGAATCCGGCTTAAAGCTGCATGAATGGCTGGCTATTCACAGTGCAAGCTGCTGCCACTGCCCCCAAAGGTATCTTTTACACCTGAGTGGGGTGAGGCGATGCTAGTAAGCACCATGCCCAGCTTCGAACAAAGGGTTAAGGTGACTTTTTATATTGTGAATTTGGACCAATTGATGGGTGCTCAAACCGAACACTTTTATCTCCTCGTCATCGAGCTGCTCGTTTTATCACTCGAACACCATCTCAACTCGCAGGGGAGCATGCGACCGGGCTGAGATGAACGCGCCAAAGTTACTTTCCCACACTTTTCCAGCTCACCCTTCACAGGCAGCCACTTAACTTAATGTAGGGGGAAGCAAAGTGAGTGAAAAATCTTGCTCAAGGATGCTAACTCTGCGATCCGCGCAGCCTCGAACACCGCACCCACGAGCCGCCAAGCTATACTGCAGGTCCAGCGCGCCAACCACTCGACCACAGAACACCGAACACTGCACTTGTAAGTCGTGGGCCACCCCAGACAAGCGTTATAACCAATGGACAAGGTCTTAGTGGAGCGTGTGTGTGGATTCATTCAAGTTCTTCACCTGGTAGTGTGGTGAGTTGGGATGCTGCAAGTGATGCGGCGCGGATGCCAGATCTGCACCTTGGAGCAAGATGTCCAACTCTTATTACTTCTCCTCACAAAGCAGTGGACCGGGGGGGCTTTAACTAAAGGCTTGTTAATACACTAAACTGCATCGATGCAACGCTCTGTGGGTTGGGGGTAAGAATAGCCTCACCCTTTCTCCCTACACCGTTCATAAAAGGCGAATAACAAGGGAAATCGACACATCACTTGCTCTCACTTCAATCATCTCTGCTGAATTTCGAGATCAATGACCTTATGTAGCCTACAAAAGCTGAGAGACCGTACAACTTCATTCATCTGCACTGATGCATGTAACAGGTAAGAGGAGAAGCATGTTGTAACTCTCATATATTTGTGCCTTTTTCTGTTTGTGTCTGTCAGATGCCAAGCAGGTAAGAATGGAGTGGTTTGTCTTACGATCTTGTGTAGTGGAGTGGTGGTGGTGGTGGTAGAATGGAGGTGGGGGTGGGGGAGAGCAGTTGGCGAAGATGTGAGGCGAAAAAGAAGTCGTTATTATAACGCTTCAGACTATCTTGCCTTGACTCACGTGTACAGTCTTTCCATACGTCCATCTTCTCAACCAGTTATTCTGACTACCGCCAAGAGTAAACTCCAACCGACTCAGCAACGTAGAGGTGAAATGCTAGCAAAAGTTGGTTTAAACGTAACTTGCTGTAGAATCTACAGACGTGAAAGAGTTTTCACTCAGTCTGCTACAAGGTTTCAAGTTACAGCGGTCTAGTCAGACACCCTGCTAATAGTGATCTGAAGTGAATCTGCGCACCATGAAACTAGGAAAGGGGTGGGTTTCGAGTGGGGGGTAGGGCTGGGGAGTATGGGTGAAAAACTGAAGACTGTCCTTCACGGAGTCGTTGCAGATGATAGGTTGGGGTTAGAAGTTACATTGTGAGGGATGATGGAAGGGGACGAATGGAGAAAAGGGGGGACGAGTTGCAGCGAGAAGGAATAGGGAGCAGAGTGAGAAAGTGAGTTGTTGGATGTGTTACGAGTGAACAATGTCAATCAGTTACACAAAGTACGAGATGTATCCACTCTTTGTCATTTACTGTGTGGTTTTTCAAATTTCCATCTCTATGTGATTTCCCTGTTCTGCAAATGATTATATTCTGAAATTGTACAAAGAAAGTCCCACTCTTGCAGGACAATAAAGTATTTTCTTCTGTCCAGTGATCATGTTTTCATCATCATGCTTATCTCATTGACTACAGGCAACTGTTGCAAAAAATTACATTTCAAATATAGCAAACCCATCTCATATTGACATTCACACCCAGCCACCGGGCCATTGGTCAAACCTGGTCAAAGGGGGCGGAGCCACAAAACAGTTCATAGCATTCACAAGCAAACCGATCGTGCCTAAAAACCGTGCGAAGCCAGCCGCTGATTGGTTGTCTAAAACAGGTGCGTACCACTTATCTATATGATACTATCGTATAGCTCAATAGTGCGCACTTTTTTCCCCACACTGGTTTTGCCGATTGGCTATTGATAAATTCGGCGACATGGAAATTTAGGAGGAAGCAGTTCTTCACGCTCACAATTTGCAATAGATTTGGTTCTTCTCAACAAGTCCTCCGTGGGTTGGAGGTTGCAAGAATTGACGAACCGCATCTTCCTGCGCGATTCGTTAGAGGCGAATAACTAGGGGTATCGTGACTTGATTTGCGTTTACACTAAACTATTCTAATGATACTCGTGCTTAATGGCCTTACATAGCCTACTAAAACAGATTGACCATAAAACACAATCCACCATATTCTTAACAACGTACCTCACCTCAGTCAAGAAATGAGTTTACTGTTTACATTCACTGAAGCCGATGTAAAAAGGATATCGCGCAAGGATACAAAAACTCCTTTCATAGTTAACCAATGGACAGAAAACCGCGCGAAATGGGTGATGTCTTGCAACCAATCGAAAACCAGCCGGCTGCGCAGGACATTCAGACACATGGTCCTGGGGTTCAGTGCGGACGCCGAAGCCGACAGGGCAAGGGGGCTTTGGGCAGTGTCAGGACGCCGACTGGTGCAGGCTTGACAGGCGCTAGCGGGTTATATAGATAGGTGGTGCCACCCCGTCCCTCCAGCCGCCAGGCCCTGACACAGACACTGCCCAGGCTGCCCTAACTGGATTCCCACCGACAGAGGGGCGATGCAACTCAGCTGTAGCAGGCTCCCTTTTTGCCCCCCCGCTTGCCTTCTAGGGGTTTCCTGTCAGGCTTCTCTCGACCGTTGCCTGTTTTTGCTGTCGACAGTGTTGCGTGGTTTGAGGGTCTCCAGGACATGCTAATGAAGTCATAAAATGGGATTATTTTTTTTAACGAAGGCCAGCAGGGAAAGACGTGGTGAACTTGACTGTGTCTAGTTCTGCAATTTATTTTTTTTCTTCTTGTTTTTATTTTATTGTATGAAGTTACGAAATGAAGTTGAAGTTTTCACTACCTGGTTTGTAATTCAATGTACTCTTAGTTTTTACACAGGATTTATAACATAGATCTATTTGATGGTAACTTTGTGTGCTTCGTATTGCAAGTATTTGAGCTTTTTTTTCACGTGTTCATAACAAAAAGAAGTTGCGACACTTTGTTGTGAACATTGTGTGTGTGTTTGTGTGTTTGTGTGTGTGTGTGTGTGTGTGTGTGTGTGTGTGTGTGTGTGTGTGTGTGTGTGTGGGGGGTGGGGGGGGGGGGGGGTGGGGGTGTGTCTGTGTGTGTGTGTCTGTGTGTGCGCGCGTGCAGTGTCTATTATTGGCAGCTGTGCCTTATGAGGTACTCTCCCCAACTGGGTTGGGATTAAGAATTGACCCACCGCGTCTCCCTGCGCGATTCGTAAGAGGCGAATATCTAGGGACCCCGTGACTTGATTTGCGTTTACTCTCAACTGTTCTTGTGATTTTCGAGCTTAATGACCCTACGTAGCCTACAAAGGTAGATAGGCCGTAAAACTACATCCATCCATCCATTATGAGGTACTCGCCTCGTTCTGAGTTGCCAACATGGCTGCCGTGAATAAGGTCTATTCTCTCGAAACGAGGTTGTGATTTGCTGATACATTTAATGAAGCCATACATTTTTTTGGTTGCGAATTTGAAAGTACCATTATTAGATCCAGTCGGTCAGACAGTTAAACAAGTAAAGAATGGAATCGTTACTTGGAAGTGTTCCCAACAACGACTGTGCTTTGGAAATGGGGAATGGCTTTTTATAACCTACGATCGAAGGGTGAAAGACCTTATAGGGCATCCATCCATCATTTCTTCTATCAATCATTTCATCCATCCATCCTTCCATTCATCCATCCATCCACCCATGTACCCATTTATCCACCATCCATCCTTCAATCCATTTGTCCATCCATTCTTCCACCCATCCACCTGTCCCTCCGCCCTTTCATCCGTCCACCCATCTAACCATTCAGCCATCCATCCATCCAGCCATCTAACCATTCAACCATCCAGCCATAGAACCGTACTTCACCCTTCTGGTTAGCAATCTCGCACTTTGAAACAAGTGAGTATATACAGCAGTCATTGAAATAGCCATAAAAATGGGAAAATATTTGAAAGTTCTAAAGCACGTCAATAAGAATGTCTTTTCTGACCAACTTGTCGAACTTGAGTATATTCACATAAAGTACGCACGTGTGTGTCTGTGTGTGTGTGTGTGTGTGCGTGTGCACGCGCAATAAAGTGCACGCGCGCGTGTGACTGTGCGTGCGTGCACAAGTGATAAAGTGCGCGCGCGTGTGTCTCTGTGTGTGCGTGCATGCGCGTATATTTCCCCATGCTTACATTCTGATGACAAAGAGTGCACCTGTGGAAAAAAAACACACTATATAAATTTTTTCCCCAGCACGCTTTCTCTCGGTAGGGTACATTTGCTTGGTTTCACTGATCAGGAAAATTTGAAATACAACCGCGGTCAATCATTGTGTTCACTTCGTGGATTGAATCTGTTTACGAGGCTTCTGACGCCACGCTGTGCGTTTTCCTCAGCTTTCTAACACTCGCATGCTTGCCTACCGCGAGCCGAACGAAGTGAAAGTGAGGTCACCGCGTCCAACTCGCCGTCGGCAAGGATAGGCCTTCTGCGCGTGTCACTTTTATTGAGCCAAAGTGGTGCTATTTGCAGGTAAAAACCGCGGTCGGGACCGGAAGAGGGGTATCGCTAATCGCAATCGCGAAAATTGGTGCTATTCAGAGGTACTTTTCTTAAGAAATCAATCCGTGCCGGCCGTGACCTACTGCAATTGCGAGATGTGGTGCTATTTAGAGGTTCGCTATTCGCAGGTTCCACTGTATTCTCTTCTCTCCATGTAAATTTACCTTTTCAATAAGCTTCCACCGTCGGATAAGACATCTGTGCAACTTCGCCGTGTGCGGAAGTCCATTTGTCGGGCCCGCTGCACCACAAATGCTTTACTGCGCGTTTTAGCACATAAGCTAAAAACAACCAAAACCATAGGACTTTTCCGTTGGAACGGAGTGCTGACGCGCCATGTATGACTGTAGGGTTAAAACGAACAGCACGTGGTCAAAGCGTATCTACAAACAGCAATGGCTTTCAGGCAACCATCGAGTCTTGTTGAATAATGTGTGACGCTTCATTTTTTGGACGGCGTTTTTATTTTTCATTTTTCGCGGGAGCACGCCTTGCAGAGGTTGGTTTGCAAAGATGAGCAATCGCGTTTTCAGGCAAACACGTGTGACCACTGGAAACGCATGGCGGTAATGTGTCCCCCTGCGGGAACAACGCACGAGCTGGAGGCCTAAACTTTGCCCGAACAGTTGTCCAGCATTGGATCGCCTCAACAGTGCCCGCTCTACGGCCTGCTCACGGGAGATTGTAGCCACGTGTGCCGCCGGCTTTGTTAGTTAGGTCAGCGTTCGCTAAAGCTATTGACCATAGCGTACTTAACGTTGGTGGTATCACGCAGCAAGCAACGTATGAATGTAACTTCCTGCTGCCAGTCTGTTTCATGCTTGTCAATAGTGGAGAGGGAGGAGCTGGGGTGGCGGGAGGTGTGTAGGTGAGGGAAATTCTTAATGAAGGTGAGGACCTTTCTGCAAGAACTCAAGGCGAACGCAAGGCCGGCTGGCTGATTGTTTCTGGTGGGGATGCCCTCCTTGCACGTGTTGTTGTTTCTTAAACCGTTGTGGTCCTTCTATAGCCTAACAAGGGCTGATCAGGCCCTTTAAACTCCATCCAATCCATCCATCCATGCACGTTAATCCTACCTGATCTCGTGCACTGCTATGGCACGTGTTGCAGAAGCTCGGCGCGTTCCTCTCGACATGTGTTCGAGGAAAAGTCGATGGCTAGCATGGCTGCCGGTAGCGGGGGGTGCGTGTATGCGAGCATTTGTTTGAAAGGATGTGCGGAGATGTCTGGTGTGTGTGTGTGCTGTGTGGGTGTGTGTGTGTTCGTGTGGTGGTGTGTGGTGTGTGTTGTTCGTGTGTGGTGTGTGGGTGCTCGTGGTGTGTGTGTGGTTCGTGTGTCTGTGTTCGTGTGTGTGGTTCTGTGTTGCGGCCTGGCGTGTGTGTGTGTGTGTGTGTGTGTGTGTGTGGTGTGACTGTGTCTGCGTGTGTGTGGTGTGTGTGTCTGCGTGTGTGTGTGTGTGTGTGTGTGTGCGTTCTGTGTGTGTGTGTGTGTGTGTGATGTGTGATGGTCTGATGTGTGGTGTGATGTGTCGTACATGTGTGTGTGATGTGTGGTGTGTGTGTGTGTGTGTGTGTGTTGTGTGTGTTCTGTGTGTGATGTGTCTGTTGTGTGTGTGCGTGTGTGCTGTGTGTGTGTGTGTGTGTGTGTGCGTGTGCGCGTGTGTGTCTGTGTGTGTGTGGGTGAATGTTTGTTGCATGTGTGTGTGTAATGTGCGGGTTTGGATTGTGCGTGCGTGCGTGCGTACGTGTTTTTTTGCATGGTGTGTGGTACGTGTGTGTGCGCGCAGCCCCGTTGTGCAGTGTGTTTGCTTGGTGATAAAAAAAATCAATGTGTGTAACATGTCTAGTGTGTGTGTGCGCACACGACTTTTGACGTGGTGTGTGTGGCGTTTGTTGTGTATGCTAGCATGCGGGCATGTGTAATGTGGCATGCGTATTTCTCGCAGGCGCGTATGCGTGCCTGCCTAACTGACGAAAATGCCCGCACTTTTGTGAAGATGGAAGTAACATTTCGTTGTTTGTGTATGTGTTAATTTGTTGTGTCGTGTGTGCGCGCACGCGCGAGCAAAGCGAGTGTGAAGTCGATGTTCCATGAATGTACTTCTGTTGTTTGGGAAAAACAAGTGTGTGTTGTTGTGTGCATGTGTGGATACGTCTATGTATATGTGTGCGTGTATTCGTTGTGTCTGTCCGATTGCGTGCGTGTGTGTTATTCACTGTGTTGTAGTTGCGCGTTACGGGTGTTTATGTGGCCTAAGTAGGAAGGGGTTTTGGGGGTCATATTTGGGAACGCAGGGATGTGGCTGTTGTGCTATTATCACACGAACATGTGTTCACGAGCGTGAGGGGGGGGGGGGGGGGGGGGATCATCTCACCGTGCATGCATGGATGTAAAAATGCACGCATATGTTTACAACTTTTTACCTGTTTTTATCTGGGCGTTTCATTCACTGTTGTTGTATAGGCGCGTCTATCATCACTT
>JAWQFJ010004936.1:0-37500 GCA_034096865.1 Theodoxus fluviatilis
CCGGTCACACTGCGAAAACGCATGAATTACGCACGAATTACGCATAGATTTTGGTTTCTGCGCGGAGCGTGCGTTGTATGCGTCATGCGAACGTAATGCGAACGTGGGCTGTCAGTGATTGTAAGTGGATGTGCGTGGAAGGCGGTTTGTGCGTGATTTTGAGTTTTGAACGGTTCAAAAATTTTCCGACGCATAACTGTGCGTGGGTGTGCGTAATTCATGCGTAGTTTATGCGTCAAGTATGCGTGACTATGCGCGGAACACGCGTCGGCCGTCAGTGCTTATGCGTGGGAACTAGTTCGAAACCGCGCACGTCCACTGACGCCCCACGTTCGTCTCACGCATGAACCGCGCACGGATCACGTTTATTCCACTGACATCCACCGACAATCACTTACAAAACTGACGAATAACTGACATATCACTGACACACAACGCATAACCACGCACATCCACTGACGGGGGACGCATTTTCCACGCAGTGACACGCACACCCGACGCATGAATAACTGACATGGACGCACGACTAACTGACGCAAAACTGATGAATCACTGATCTTCCACTGACGATCCACTGACATCTCACGTATGATTTTTGGCATATAAAAGCAGGCATTTCGGGCACTTTGGCCATTCCAGACCTTGCTGCCAAGGGGTCCATATCAGCATGAACCCTCAAAGAAGAGATATTATGGTGTTCCTGCTGCAGAACCACAATGGAGGCTTTTGGGCATCTTTTTGGGCGTCAATGAGGGTGAAGATCTTCGTTTTCATCTTCTTGTACTCATCCACCGGGGCTGCACGGAGACTGTCTGCCACATACTTTATGAAGGCCTCTCGTTCTGAATCAGCCGGCTTCTGTTCAATGAGCTGCGACAAGAGCTGATTATTTGCCTTCATGCTCTCCCGGAGCTCCTTCATCCACTCTTCGTCTTGATCCACTTCTTTCTTCCTCTTCTTGGAAGTTTTCCTGGAAGTCTGGGCTGACTTGGCTGATTCTCTCTCAATGGTCTCCAGACCATCTTCTTCAAGTTCTGAGGCAGGCTGGTCACTGTCTGCCTCACTGTCACTCATCCTTGAAGTGGTAGCCTGGCTTGAAGTCAGGGTCAACTTTTTCATGGGTTCAGACTTGGTGGATGGCAGCTGGGTCTGGTAGAATTGCAGACTGTCCACTATGAACTTCTCCCGGTCAGTGTACTTCTTTGCTGCCTGGCCAGACTTTTTCTTGGTGAGTCTGACGTACCAATCTTTAATAGACTTCCACCAGCCCAAGAGGTGATCCAATGACAGCCCCATCTCATCAGCCTTGGCAGCCCAGATCTGCTTCCTGGTCTTATGCAGACGATGCCCACGCCTCCATACCTCATCGTGCTCGGCCATCCACTCCAGTAGGTCTTCTTCCACCTTAGCGTCAATGGAAAAGTCACGTTTGGCGATGGCTTTTTTCTTTGATTTGCCTTTGCTCTTGCCCCCAGGGCGTGGATCTTCTTCAGATATCTCATCAGCAGGAGGGGCATGCTCATCTGAATCTACAGCATCCTCTTGGATTGACAGATCAATAGGTGGAGGCGACCTCCTAGCAGCCGCATCAGCAGCAGGTGTTTTAGCAGCAGCGGCCTCTGGTTGGACTTCAGCCTTCTTCTTCGAGGGTTGGCGACCTTGCTTGGGTGGCATCTTTTTGAAATTACTTTTCACAGCATCAACTAACAGTGCTCTGGATTGGCAAAATGAGGAAATCCCGTTGGGGACCGCTTTTTATATGCGCGGTTCGGATGCGATAGTCACGCCGAGGGTGCGTGTTCCGTGCGCGATCTGTCAGTCATTCATGCGTCGGGCATGCGCGGAACGAAAGTGCTCGTGCGTGGAACGTTCGCGAAGCGTGCGTCTCTGTCAGTGATTCATGCGTCGAGCGTGCGTGGGATGTTCGTGGAATACTGCACCGTATTTGCTTGTATCCGTAGACGTGCGCGATATGTCAGTGATTCGTCAGTGATTAATGCGCGGTTCATGCGCGATTCATGCGTGATTCGTCAGTGATTTCTTCCCCCGACACCACGAAAAATTGGTCAATATCTCGGCGCACAAGCACGCACAAACCCAATTTGTGCGCGATGTGTCAGTGATGCGTGCGTGGTCGGCAATGTGACCGGGCACCAGTTAAGAACCGGCTTTACTCCAAATAGTGTAACTGATTCCTTGATTGATGGCCTTACATAGCCTACAAAGGATCATAGACCGTAAAACTCCATCAATTCCATTCCATTCCATTCTGTAGAAGCAATCTTTTCCAACCAGTCAGGGCGCAGCATTGGTGTAGGTCTGCGTCCTGATTGTTAGCTAAGATTGCTTTTACGTCGAAGCAGGTGTTGGTGTTACTCAGTTAAAACAGGCCTTAAATCAATCGCTCAAACAGTCACATGCACATAATTGAGGAGTGCTGTTTTGCGATAGGCAATGGATCAAATTAGAAGGTAATCTGCATGAAACTGTCAAAGCATAAAGAAATATTGAGAGAAAAAAAATTCAGCGTAAGGATAGGTAGAGTTTCAATCTTCCTGACATCCCTTCATTCATTCCCCTACCCAACTCCACCTCCTCTCTCCATCCAGTATCCCTTCACCTGTTTTGCCGATTCCTTTCCTCCACGTTCCAGTTGTCTGTCTCCCTCATCTATATTACTCGTATTTCCGTCTCCCTCCCACCGCACCCACCCTTACCTACTCCCCTCTTCACTCCTCACCAACGTCTTGCTCTATGTCTTTCTGGAGTTCAGCCACCCCCGACCCCACCACACCACCCCCACCCCACCCCCAACCCCAGCGGATTTACACAGGATCTTAATTTGCATGTCCAGAGTGAGACTGCTGTTGTAATAAACACAAAAACTTTGGACACCTTTGAAATCTATGTACATCGGTGCCAAAGATGTGATACATTGAATGCAGATCAAAACTTGGAATCCCTGCCTAAAGGTCGTCCACGAGAGATGTGCAGTATTAAACTGATCTCCTGCTGTGCCTTCCCATTACTGAACAAATAAGGCTGCAACAGCTTCGACGGGTGCCATCTGGGGACAGAATTAACTCAGTCATAGTTCATATACAACACACTACACAAGGTCACAGACTAGCACCCCACTGTGAGTGTCCCAAACACCTACGGCAAAATAGTAGAGCATTATCGCATTAGTTTGCAATTTTCCGCATTTCCTTTGAATGAATGTTTCATTGAAGAGCGTTGTCGTCCGTGCATTAGAAAGATGCGGGAAGGGAAAATGGGTTGCCGAGGATGCTCACTGTACCCGGATGACACTGCTGCTTCGTGGGCCAGCCGAGCAAACAGGAGGAACAAAACTTTTCGTGCCTTCCCAATCGAACTCATCCGCTCAATGAGAGGAAAGCAAATAAGTGCTGCTCTGCGAAAACAAAGTTATCTTCTTATCTCATCAACGGCGGACAGTGAAAGGCTTTTGTTCCCGACCCTATTCCGCCTAGTCATTGATCTGTCTGTCACGAAAGTGTCATGAAACGAGGGTAAGCACAAACGAGATGGCTCGGAGGTCAGCTTTCCTCAGATGTGTGTTATGAAGCCCCCCGTCTGGCTATTCGAGTAAACACGTCGTTTATGTAGGGAGATTGGTCGTGATGAGTGTTGCAAAGTGAGCGAGCGACGTCCTGATAACTTCGCTCCTGTGTCATATGAAGGACTGTAATGGGCTAGTCTATTGTCACCTTCGAGTTCATAGTATCAATACAGGTGCAAAGCGATGTCGTATAATAGCTTCTCTACAACCTTACATTTTTGTGTGAAATAAACACACACACACACACACACACACACACACACACACACACACACACACACACACACACACAACACCACCAATAACCTCTCCCCCCCTCAAAAAAAAACAACAACCGAAAAAAAAAAACACACCCAAAAGTTGAGAATAACATTTTTGAGACCGTATCAATTTACTGTAAAAGTATAACATTGAAACTAGAAACCATCATTTCAAAATTCGACCTCTATCGTTATGAATCCTTTGGATACGGCATTAGTGACGAAATGGAACTCTTAGTTCTTTTCTTTTTAAAATCCTGAATGATATCAATGCAAACGCTTCTTTATTTCACTTAACAAGCTTCTCTGAGCTCTTATTATTCAGTCTTTCTCGTGTTCTGTGTTAACGTATGTTGGTGTTTCTTCCGCAGGTGTGGATCATGACGGCAATAGGCTGGGGCCTGTCTGTCATCATCGCCATGCCAATGCTTTTCGTCTT
Source organism: Theodoxus fluviatilis (assembly GCA_034096865.1). Taxonomy (NCBI): domain Eukaryota; kingdom Metazoa; phylum Mollusca; class Gastropoda; order Cycloneritida; family Neritidae; genus Theodoxus; species Theodoxus fluviatilis. The sequence goes on from JAWQFJ010004936.1 coordinate 4,283, forward strand.
CCACACTCGCTACCATCCTGTGGAGAAGATAATAAAGTGCGAGAACATCTTTCGCGACAAGCCCAAGAGCCACCGCCAGGCCTTCGTGACCTACGCCAGCCTCTGCAGCTTCTTCATCCCGCTCGTCATCCTGCTTATCTGCTACCTGCGCATCTTCCTGAAGATCGCCCAGAAGGCCTCAGAGAGCAAGAACTCCAAGCGGCAAACCTTTAAGCCTGGCAAAGTGCAGCTGACCAGCACAGGGGCCAACTCGCTCTCCAAGGCCAAGATCAAGACCCTAAAGATGACCCTGGTCATCGGGGCCGCCTTCATCATCTGCGGCCTGCCCTACTTCATCGCCGAGCTCATCATGTCGTACGGGAAGTTCGAGATGCTGAGCCCCGAGGTCTACGGCATCCTGGGGGGCATCCATGCCGCCAACTCAGCCGCCAACCCCTACGTGTTCCTGCTCTTCAACGCCAATGGTAAGTGCCTGTGGGGCCTCAAGCTGTGCCCCATGCAAACCGACACTCCCAGGCGTACCTTCATGTACTCCAGCGCCAGCACCCGCTCCGAGTACTCGACAGCCTGTGGGCGCCACCAGCACCCCGTCACCGCCTCCATCGAGATGTCTCACAGGGGCCGCTGAGCTCTGGGTCCACAGACAACAGTCTTGGAGGCTTGAACTGTCTCCTAGAGTGGCCACAACGGGGACCTAGAGAAGAAGTGAAATGTTCAAATATCACATTCCGAAGTTCTCGATGAAGTTCTGAGCAGTCTCTCATACTGACGGATCTTGAGTATGATGAGCTTATAATTGTGTAGACCTTAATGCTAGCTAGCCGCGTACGTGAGCACTTAGCTTGCAGGGCATTTAGATCTGGCACAGCCGTTATCTATTACTGAGTTCTCGCGCGAATCATTAACTTGAGGCAAAACAATGAGCAATTATTCATTATGGAAGATTTGCAAGCTCGATGCAGAATTACTTACTCATGAAACAAATTATCGTCATTTCGATGCCAGACTAATTGCAAAAGAAAGGAACGTAAGGTTTAGCTAAACTGTTCACAAGGACGTGGATGTTATTCTACAACAAAACTGTCAGTTCAATTTAAAAGAACAGGAACTTAAGTTACCTTTCGTGAGATTTGGCGGAGATATACGTATGTTTTAATCCTCTAGTGAGATTACTTCATATCATCCTTTCTAATAACAAACGCCGTCGCTGAAAAACTGTAAAACTGAAGGCCTCAAATGAGATTGCTTTTTTCTATCCCCCTTCTTTCCTTTCCTAGTGTCCACCATCTCCCCATATGACGTACTAAGTAATTTTCGTGTTGTGGTGGTCTGTTGGTGATGTTTCAACGATGAAACTTCATACATTATGAAGAATTTTATTCACGGCAAAGTATAGCACAAAACACGTTTTAGCGTCATGTGACAAATTATGGGATTGGCCAAGCTCCCATTGTGCACTTGCTGTAGCACGGTCACTGTTTTCAGGCATTGTATTCCGTTCACACTTGTATTCGGGTTTTTTAAAGGTCAAAGTCATTATCATTCCACTCTGCCGTCAAAACGGCCTGATCGTTTTGAATAAGAAAACATGCGAAATAGCACAAGTGCATACTCATTAAGACGACAAAATTTCCTCCTTACCAAGCTCTCCATGACAAAACGAGAGGCATCTCAGCAAACGTATTATGTTCTGAGATGAACTACACTTGGTGCCTGCATCATACTTCATACAGGTTCATGAGCAAACCAACGATGCGTCAGATTCAAAACGTTTATGTTTCCCAATAGATTATGCATCATACATGTATGTGTCACATTTTCTAGGCATGTGGCACACAATCAGTTTGACAAGAGAAGTCCATTGCTGAGGAGGACAACATGAAAAGATGTACTGAAAGGGCATCCGGAAAATATGTAAATGCATAAACAGGAAAATAGTTTTTTAATGGAGGTTATGATGAAAAATGTAGCATGTATTCGTGGCTGCTCAGTTGCGGCAAAATATCGAACACTTGCCCACCCACCCCACCCACCCTCTCTCCTTTACCTCTCCCTCCCCTAACCCAGGAGAACTCGAAGCAGTATTGGAAACACGATACATTCTGGGATTATTAGCTCGGCAGAAGCAAAGAGATAACGGAGACCCAAAAGTGCCATGAAGTTTAATTTAAATGCTCGAACACTTATTGACGGGGGAGATTCCTATTTATACCGTTTGCTGTCTTGCTCCCTTTCAAAGTATCTTGTCAACTAATCAAACATCTTATTTAGTCACATAATCCTTTGTTGCTTGTTTTGTGTGTGTGTGTGTGTGTGTGTGTAGTTTTTTCATTCATTGTATATATATCCACAGTTCGACTGGTTTATTTCATCAAAGAGAAAGATATTTCATCCTACTAAACATTGTGAATCTTTTCAGACTGTGCAGCTTGAATGTCTTTCTTGAACTGGGATGGACGTTGCCTCAAACTGAAAACTTTCATTATTCGATTTTTTTCACTTCGTGTTTGTTTCTTTGCTTCTGGTTGGTATCCGACCAGCTAATCTGTCACGATAACATTATTCTGTCTTATTTTGATAATCTGGACTAAATTGCGTCGTTACCGGGCTGGAAAGTTGAGAAAATACTGTTTTCAAATTGGCAACAAAACGACATCATTTGGTGCTCATGCTACGCCCATTAACGTATAGTAAACGTTGATAGCACGATACGCGGATCTTGTTTTTGGCAGCAAAATCGCTTCAAGGGACTTTGGGAGTAAGCAGCTCTAAGACGGTCTACCAGTACATTGTCGCAAATTCACTCTTCTGGGAAATGGAGCTGTTTTTCTATCAACCTTTTCCCCGTTCCACCCCTGTCTTCATCTGTCACTGTCGAGTTTTCAAAAATCAGGGTAGAAAAAGCTTAAAGGGCGCGTGACCTTTACACGCAACATTTTCACGCTTCGTTGACGGACCACTACACTTCCACATGCCAACTTTGGCAGCCTCAGTGGAAACAGCCAAGATAAAAACAGCAACAAACGATTTAACTAGACCTCGCAATTGAGATCATCCTTTGTTTTTAGGTGGCATCTGACAAAAGCAATAAGTGGAAGGCCCATTAGTTCTGCAAAACTACCAGCTTCCACGCAAAGCACGAACTTGTCGATTAGTGGTTTTGACAGAACAAGACAAGCACATCAGCTGAAGTGGAAGAACACTCGTCATTCTGGAAAGGTTGTGTTGCTGGTGTTGGAAAACGACATCACTCAAAAGGAGCATAATTCTGAACCTTTGCATGTAAATGCGAACCAGCACAGTACTGGATTACAACTATCAGAGTTAAATCAATGTACATCAAGGATAACACTGAGGTTAAGGGCATTTTAGTTATACTGCGTCTGGTTGATAGTGAAGATCACGATCCGCTCGAGAGGAAAGAACGTGAAAAAGAATATTGAGCATAATTTTCTGTTTTATGTCTGAAGGTTTGCCGCAAAAACAATGTTTACTCCAGCTACTTCAACCAAATAATCTTATATTCTCTTGCTCTTTCTAGTTTATTCTTTCTTCTCTTCCCACCTCCCCCCTCCCCTCCCCCCCTCCCCCCCCCCCTCCCCCCCACCGGTCGTCCCCAGCACTGATGGTGAAAATGCCTATCTATTTATGAAAATGCTTACTGAAGTAAAAAAGATGTCACCTCTTAATTAAGAAAAGCATTCACTCGCAGTGTCTGGTTTAAAATACAATCATTTGGTGTGTACCTGCCGGTCCTTATGTCCCGTATGTACGGCACAATTATCACAGAGGCTGCAATTCAACATCAATGAGCGGATAACATGACATCCCATGATCGCGATAATCTCAGAGTTGAGATTTCGCGACCAGAGACTCGTTTGTTTCAGATCTCTTGTTAGTGTTAGAAAATCTCCCGTAAGCATGTCTTTAGGTCCGTCCTCACTGTCGCACTCACTTTCCTGTTATAATATCGGGCAACATACCATTGCAGGAGCAGGGGTGGAGGGATGTGTTCTTGTGCCGTTAGCAAGCAAAAGCAGAAGAGATCAAGATGAGACACTCTGCTCCCATATTTTCAGGCCGTCAATCATCTTGACGGCATAGTGGGGCACCTCTGTAGAGAACTGCCATTTGCTTGAGAGTTTATGATGCTACATGTCAAAGGGGAAGTGAAACAGAAACCATAACAACCCAAAGAAAAACACAAAGAGTGCACGCCGTAACTTCCACACGAGATTGTAGATGACAAATTGAGGAAACCTATTATCTCACTTGAAGTGGAGGTTGACATTAACATACCTCTGGGAAGTGTAATTTGGTTTGAGGGCAGTCGTTTGGTTTACGAGCTTTAAAGATGGGTTGTCCGATCTATACGAGCGTTGTTAAGTCAGCTTAACGTCTGGCTTCTGTACCTTCCTTTGAAGACGGCCGCCTTGGCACGCTGTACAAAGTTTTCAGACACAGGATTGGAATTTGTGCCCAAATGATTGGTCTCGCCAAAAATGAACAGCCGCAGAGACAGCGTGACCTCCACCGATAAAGCATCGAAATGGCATTCTGCACGGATGTGCCTGAATATTCCGACACCACTTTCCCCACGGTTGACTTCTCTCTTACTCCTCTGTCCTTCCTTTTTTTCTGCTCGCACTCACGCTCTCCCCCACTCCGGCCTTCATCCCTCAGCATCCCACTCTACTTCCCCCCGTCTCGCTCTCGCTTTCTCACATTCATCTCTACCACCCGCCGCCTCATTAGTAGAAGTCACGCTGGCGAGACTTTCGCCACAATGGAGTCCAAGGAAGATCACTCAGACGGACCGGAAGTGCTCGGGGTAGGCCGACCACCAGGAGACGGGGGCTTGTGGAGGGAAGGGGTCGAGAGGGGGGTGGCAGGTTACTGCGCCAAGCAACGCCGTTACTTGCCACGGGGTGTCAAAGACCGAAGCCAGAACTGCAGAGCAAAGGGGCAAACAACGGAAGCCTGACAGGGGAGAGGAGTCGAAGAATCTTAGGCCATGTTTGGCCATTGACTTTGATTCGGTGGCGCTGTCCACCGGAAGCCCACTCTCGTGATGAAGTGCAGCGTCAGATAGCCGGATGGAGCGACCGCTTCCCTAATCTGCAATGACGGATGCGAAAGATCGCAAACCAAGCACCGCTAGCGTGCATTAGGCTTCACGTAGATCTAAAACGAAGAAGAAAGGTGAGACGTGGAGGGGAGAAGAGTGAGGGGTGGGGGTGGGGGGGGTCGCAGGACGAGAGGGAAAAATGAACATGATAGAAAAGGAGGAGGGGAGAGAGAGACAGACATAGAGAGAGAGAGAGAGAGAGAGAGAGACAGACAGAGAGAGAGAGAGAGAGAGATACAGACAGACACACAGAGAGAGACACAGAGAGAGACATAGACAGAGAGACAGATATGTAAATGGAGAGAGAGAGAGAGAGAGAGAGAGAGACAGACAGTCAGACAGACAGACATACAGACAGACAAAGGCAGAGAGACAGAGACAGATAGCGACAGACAAAGACAGAGAGAAACAGAGCAAGCGAGCGAGAGAAAGAGAGAGAGACAGACAAACAGACAGACAGACAGACAGACAAAGACAGACAAAGACAAAGGCAGACAGACAGAGACAGACAGAGACAGACAGCGACAGACAGAGACAGAGAGAAACAGAACGAGCGAGCGAGAGAGAGAGAGAGAGAGAGAGAGAGAGACAGACAGACAGACAGACAGACAGACAGACAGACAGACAGACAGACAGACAGACAGACAGACAGACAGACAGACAGACAGAGACAGACAGAGACAGTGAGAGAAACGATGCATTGTTGGTTTGGATAACCGTATTTTGACTAGTTCATGTTACCGTCATAAATCCATTCAGACACAATTGTGACCCGTTTTCACGAAACGAGTCTTAAGTCGCACGCAGCAAAATTGCAGTAGAGGCTGACAAAGGTGATAAAGGTGGATTTTGTGCATTTTGACGTTTTGGCAAAAGTGAATCCTACATAATGCTTAATTTTCATAATCGAATTTTGGCAAGTGTCTTTTTAGCTTTAAAAAACCCAAACATTGCACTTTATTGCAGCTACCCATTCTAAAGTATTATGCATTCTCGTCCTCTGTTTTGCATTTTTATTTCAATAATAATATCATTCGTTGTCACAGTCAAATACTTTTCCATCTATTTATCATTCTGTGTTCAGAAATAGATTTCCTCTACCAACCTGCCAAATTTTGAGCTGATGCCTGCATTAAAAAGGTCTGTTGCTAAGGAAAATCTTTGGATATAGTTGTTTAATATTTGACCCTTGATTTCTCAAAACAGCCGTCAGCATACCACCTCTCGTTGAGTGAGCATAACCTGAAGAGTTTTTGGAGTAGAAATTTAATTTTCATACAAAATGAAAGATACAATTTAGAAAATTTCGAAAATGCAAATATCTGAAATCTAATGTTTGCGAGTTAAGGCTCCGTTTGTGAAAATGGGTTACAATTTTGATTGCGTTAAGCACTGACCTGCAACATTTGCTTTAATCGACACGAAACGCATGAAAAGCATGCTCACCTTCCTATTTACGTATTTCATTGGCTGAAAATGTGCACATTAGCGCAATGCAACGATTTTTGTTGCTTCCAATATGAGGCGACTCATAAACCTTTTCAGCTGTCAGTAAAGTTGCCGTTTTTATGCGTTGTAATTTTGGGCGTCAAATTTCACATGGGAAATGTTTACCACGCGACAAAAAATAGAACGTCTTAGCGGAAGAAATCTGGTGAATGTGGCCTGTAATGTCTTCATTGACCTCAACGAAGGTTCTGGTTTGTGTAGTTTTTGAGGCCGAGAAAATTTGATACTTTTGATCAGTGAATTGATTTTCACCGTCACGAATGTGATCGAGTGTCAAATGACGTAATGAACCTCAGTTCTGTTGGTTTATTGGTTTAGAGATGTAATGATGTAGTGATATCCTTTCATGTTCTTGAGGCGCACAACGACGAGATCGGCAAATGAGTGCGTCAACATTCCTCGGCCTCTGCAAGTGAACCGTTTGTAACGTCAAATCACTGGTTTGCCTTGGGCGGCTCCATCGTGCTTTTAGCCTTCTCCGCATGCACTGAAGTATTCTCTGTTGTCTCTGTGGGCTGCTGGAAAATATCCTGACGCGGTTTTGTGCACACTCTCACTGACGTCAGTAATGCAGTGGGGCAAACGTGCAAGTCCGTGATATGCAGCGACTCTTCACTCCTCTTTGCAGAGTATTTTACCACCCACAGGTCATACGCTGCCCCCACTGTCTCCGCCCCGAGCACCCTGAGTATTCCTCTCATCGATCTCATCTATTTTTCACCGAGCCCGTTTTGACACGTAAATGAAAGTGCAGGAAGCGTGGATAATAGACGTCCACGATCCGCATGCAGCATCCAGAAATGCTTCCGACCTCGGTCTCGGCACTGACTTAGCTTGGCAGTCAGAATTCCTCTCAGCGTGAATGATGTACGCACACTGGGCAATCGGCCCGAATGAAGGGAAACGCCCCATTTTCACCTCGGAAAGGGGTTCTCTCCCCCAGTGTACCACGCGGTCAGCGTGGCGAAGAGAGCATCACGATAAATTGACTGCATGCAGAAGCTTTTGTGAATGAATGGGAAGCGAACAAAATTTCGCAAATGCCTCTGGGGTTGAAATAATATCTGCGCTGCGCTGTGTAATTAAAAGCCAGTATTTTTCAATCGTGTCCTGTCATCTGCTTTATTGTGGGACGGCCGAACGCAAGTGCAGAGGTCAATACAGCGGGCACAGACTGTCAAAGGCGTGAAGTACGAGCATGGGATGCTGCGTATTGTCGGAAAAGAATGGTCGAGATAGCATGATCATGGCTTATGTAAGTCTCTATTTTCTTTTCCCCCTCCTTCACATTCTTTCTCTCATTTTGTTTTAGCAAAGGGCACTCATACACTGGCGTTCACAACTTGTCTACAAAGAGATGGGCTTGTTCGCATGTTTGTAATAGTTGTATGCCATTAGTTTATAGAGCATCCGTCACGCCTCCTCTTGCTTTTGGGCAGTCCACTGTCCAAGCGAACGTGGCAAAAAAGAAATGAAGAAAGAAATGCACGTTTTACACAAACATTCAAATGAGACAGCACAGTTTGCAATGCATAGCTCTACTTAAATTAAAGGACAGACTGCCATGTGATGAGTGCGTGCTTCGCCATCTTTGGCTTGCCACATTTACGTCTTTGCCCCACTGACACTGATTTGGCAAATGCTGGAGCCTGGGTGACTCTGAGGCAAATCTCCATCCCTAGGGAATGTTTTTAAAAATGTTTCTTGAAGGAGTCTGGGCATTTGCAACTGAAGCTGTTGTTTTGCCCGATTCGTACCTTCCAAACAGTCTTATTCTTTGACGTGTAGTCGTTAAAGGCGTCAGGCGAAGATGCTGAATCTAACTTCTCCTGCTCCCTAATGGCAATCCTGAGATTCTTGTCCAGGACTGAAAAAGCCACAAAGATAGTGTTCCAAGTCTGCAGTTACTCATTTTCGAAATGGAGTAGTTCGCTTTTATTTGATGAAGGCTCTGTTGCTTCAAACTCCGAAGGCATTTTTCAGACATTAGGCGGATCAGTCTATTGACAACAAATATATCGGAATAAAGCTATTCTGTGACAGTCATAATTCCTATAGCCACTAATTCACACCCGAACTCAATTGATCTCCCGCAGCACCGCCCACGGCGCCTATCGCCAGCTATTCAGCGCACCTTTGCTTGTCATCATCGCATGCAGTTTCCACGTGGCAGCAATTTTCTTAATGAAGAGGGCTCGTGTTGAGAAACGAACTGTGCTAATGCTCAGGGGAGAAAAAAAAATCCGCAACGGTCAAAATTTGTGCATGCGGTGTGTGTAAGTCGGTCCTTCAGTGATCATCGTAGGACACAGTTCATGCCTGCGGTTCCCATCATCTTTTGATACCTAAGTAAATATGTTTATCCCAGACTCAGCTGTGGAGGGAGTGATGCGAGAGATTGATGGAATAATCGGAGATACTCGTGTGATCAAAGCTCAGAAGAAAACACTCACTAAGCGATAAACACTCAGGTTACAGGTAATTGGTTTCTCTTGCTCAAGTAATCTTTTCTTATGTTAGAAACAATATTTCTTTTACTGAACAGTTAATCCTTGGCTCATGTAATTTTTATATTTGGTCAACAAATTTTTATTTGGTATATATATGTATAATACTTTTATGTTCAAGTCTTCATTTGCCAAAATTATATATTCTTTTGGAACAAGCATGTATTTTTTGCTAAATCATCTATTATTTTAGAGCACTAAATGGCAGTCTAATGCTTATATCCGCCTTTTGCAGTATATTTGTACTTTACGAGAAGCAGTTTATTGAAATGGACTTCACGTAAAAACTCACCAAACCTACAATATATAACACGGCAGATGTTTATGGATTATGAACCCCTCACCTGGAGAAACGTGTAAATGATTCCGACAGGCAGGAAAACAAAGAATTCAACTCTGGGCGTCTAGAATCACCTTGTACGGATCTCTGGTTGAGTTTGCTTCTTTTTTTGGGGGGTGGGGGTTGGATGTTGGGGGGTGGGGGCTGGGATCGAGGCGATGGGATGGAGCAGTCTCCACAGGAAGGCAGCGTTTAGAAGGACGTCAAATCTCACTGTGCCAGTTGAACAACTACCGCCATCAAAACGCCTGGTTACATTCGTCATTTCACGAGGCAGAAAAAGGAACGCTGGAGTGAAAACAATTACAGTCTTGCTCACGAAGGGAGCTTCTTCAATTTCTCCCTGTCGTCATGTCTTCTTCGTTCGGCCTCGTAGACTCCTGTACGGTAATGACATTTGCAACCTTTCGGGTCGACTGAGGCATTTGATAGGATGGGTTAGTGGGCAGTAAAGTGGTGTGTTGCTCATTAAGTCAAGTGGAGCGCTTTATCGATGCATTCTGCAATCACAGCACCGTCGCCCATTTGTCGGAATGACTGGATGAATCACACACGTAGGAAGAGGGCATGTAACAAAATAACTTCCGTTTCTTTCAGCTCTTTCCACATGAGCTGATTGGTTTTCTGCGTTGTTGACTTTTTAGGAGTCCACTACATTGCTATTGGCAAATGCCCGTTGATTACAACGGTGACGAGGTATCTTGCAATCTACATAGCATTTCCCATGTTGACGACGGGAAGTCGTTAGATATTATGAGAATATAAACATCGCCGGACCCATCTCTGTAAAAATGTTCGAGAACAACGCTGAACGGTTTTGAGCGGTCGAAGTTAAACATCGCCGGACCCATCTCTGTAAAAATGTTCGAGAACAACGCTGAACGGTTTTGAGCGGTCGAAGTTACATATGAGATGCAATGAAAAACGTGACAGAGAAAGCTCGTTATGAAACAGCACACGTAGTAAAGAATGGGTGGATTTAAGAAGCTTTACAGTCCGTTTGTCTTTGCCGGCTGTGTAAGGCCATTGGTTGCCCACAACGTTCCCTTCAGTTCGACTATGCCCATGTTCATACTCTGCTCCTCTAGTCATTTGCCTCTTGTGTATCGCGTAAGTTCTTATCCCCACCCATAGGGCTTTGGGAGTGGTTAGGCACCCCAGACCACGGGAAACCAGAAGTCACACTGTTTTATCATAACCACATTACCACCGAAATCCTGATGGACGTTTCTAAGCCTCCCTAATGCAGTGAGACTCGATAACGCCACAGTATGCGGCGACGTGGGTTGTCACGGAGCCAATGGCGTCGGACCTCAGGGGAAATAGCAGTATGCAGCGGTGCCAGCACTTCACACCATGGTCCCTTGCAGGCTTCCTGGGCGCGGAGGTTGATGGACGTAGGTCCCTGGGGACAAGGAGGGCTTTCCATCACGGCCTGTTGGCTGCCTCAGATCTGAGGGAGTAAATCCAATGCTTTCCACGATACGACACGTTTCAACGTACGTTCTCCTCGCCCTAGGGAATCAACGGCGCAACATCAAGCAACATTTAAACTTTCATTGCAAACGCAAAACTAAATGCCTATCTAAGTAGCAGCACCCAATTCCCAAGATATCAGTTGCCACAGGTAGAGAGCAACTGCATAAACTATTCATCTGAAACTTTCTGTTTAGGCAAAAGTTGTGGGGGTTTTTTAGACGTGAAGGAAAGTGTCTGACCAAAACTGCAAACGCCAACAGGATTTACAGTCACATAGGAAATCTAAAACCACTTTACGTAATTTCACGAGAAGAATTCTTCATGAAATATTTCATGCCCATTTATACTTGTGAGGATAATATGTTATTCTTCCTGGTGTCTGTAAATACAAACACATTATATTTGAAAATGAGCTGGTGAATCTAGACATTCTTGTGTCAAAAGCGTTGTTCTGACATTCTAGTAAATTACAGGCGTCCCTGATCTCTATTTACTTGAGATGTATGATAGTATAACGGTTCTACATTTCACAACAGAGTGCATGTGTGTAAGTGAAAAGTTTGTTGGATCTCAACTTAGGGGAGTAGTGGTGGACGCCTGAGTCATGCCCAGCATATCAGTTGGGGGTCAAAGACAGATCCACAAACACATTCTACCTGTTGTTGTCCACTGATTTGCTGAAATCCCAATGCACATTGGATTACGGAGGAGAATACGTTGCCACTTGATCTCCAAATACGTGTATTTTCTATTTACTCTTTTAGAGTTGAAAGAAAAAAAGAAAAGAAAGGCAAAAAATACAAAAACTGAATTCCAGTATTTCTAGAAGATATAATGTGGCCCGAGCGCACGAGAGAGAGAGAGAGAGAGAGAGAGAGAGAGAGAGAGAGGGAGGGAGGGAGAGAGAGAGAGAGAGAGAGAGAGAGAGAGAGAGAGAGAGAGAGAGAGAGAGAGGGAGGGAGGGGGGAAGATAACGGGTGGGTGGTAATGAATGCCAGTTGCCTTCTCGTTATAAAAACAAAAGGTCTGGTGTGTAGTGTACATACTTGAAACGAAATAAAGGACACCGATTTTATTCCAAATTGGCCAAATCCCCCCCCTCTCTCTCTCTCTCTCTCTCTCTCTCTCTCTCTCTCTCTCTCTCTCTCTCTGTCTCTCTCTGTTTCTGTCTCTCTCTCTGTCTCTCTCTCTCTGTCTCTCTCTCTGTGTCTATGTCTCTCTCTCTTTCTCTCTCTCTCACTATCTCTCTCTCCCCCCCCCTTCTCTCTCTGCCTCTCTCTCTCTCTGTCTCTCTCTCTCTGTCTCTCTCTCTCTCTGTGTCTCTGTCTCTGTCTCTCTCTCCCTCTCCCCCCTTCTCTCTCTCTCTCTCTCTCTATCCCTCTCTCCCTCTCTCCCTCCCTCCCTCCCTCCCTCCTTCTCTTCATGCGTTTCATCAACCTAAACACAAATATACAATTTAAACAAAATCATATCCGTGTAACTTTTCTTCACAAACAACTCTTGGAGGGACTCCCGACGCTTGAACACGTGTCATCATCTTGTAAATGAAATCAACACCGTATGAGTAAACATGCAGCAACCCTGATTACCTCCGTATTGTTGATATTATCTCTGAAACATGTCGTCGCACATAACTTTCTTTGGTGGCATTTCGATGTTTTCTCAGTAAAACATAATGACTTTGTGAACTGTGGTTTCCATATGAAATAAAAAAGGTCACGGCTTTTTAGCAGTGTGGTGTTCCAGTTTTAAAATGTAGACTTTTCATGCTTGTTAAGTTGTGTGTTATGTTGTTGGGTTGGTTGGTTTTCACTGTGCGCGTATTGGCAAGCGTTGTGTATACTTACACAAATGTGTTAAAGAAAGAACATGCATGAGCATCATATTACGGGGTACGTACACTGTCATAGATATGTAAATATGGTTTGCGTGAAAATCTTGTCATTAAAATAATCATGCCTTGTCGCTCAATATGTAAACGGGATGCCATTTGCTATACGTACTGCTTGCCAAACATCGTCGACGGTTTACACGCCAAGATGTGCGTAAGCTGTGTGTACGTTGACAAATATTTATTCAAGTATGCTCAAATCAGCGTGTGTGATAATCATGCACACAATTTGTCGCACACATACACACGCACGCGCGCGCAAGCTCACGCATGCACGCAAGCTTGCACACAAACACGCACGCACACAAACGCACGCATCCACACATGCACACACACGCACGCACACGCACATATGCACACACTCAAAGATACGCACACTTACATGCTCACACTCGCACTCACACGCCGCTTTTCGTGAATTATATGGCCAAAACGTAACATCGCAAATTTGCTGTTTGTACCCTGCTCTATTGCTGTATATACTTTCCTTAGTCATATTTTTCATAAACTCGACGTAATTTCACCTGGGTTTCCTTGGTAGGTTGTTGTGGGCACAATGGATGTTTGAAATATATACGTACTGCTGCTGTTGTTAATGTATAATGTAATGTTCCCATGTACATAATTACGCACATAATTCTGGCTTCTTATTCTTCATGTGATTGGGTATAAAAAGACGCTGTTGTATGGAGCTGATATTTGAATAAGAACTCCGACAGCTCCACATAGTTTACACCTCATTCCATTCTAGGTGATTCCACTTCATATTGCGTTTATCATTAACTATGTTGTATTTCCCTAATATAAATTAAAATGTTCTCACCACCACTTCTAGTGTAGAGGTCGGGAAACGTGTTTTGATTGTCAATGTCTCTACTCACATTTGAAATCTGACTATATACGGTTTGATATTGCAACTTATTCGGGCTTAAATGGTACACGATTCTTGTCTTTAAGGCTGTCATTATCCGTGCATCACACTGTGTACCGCATGAGTTGTTAGTTCTGAATCATAAATAGGCAAAATCTTTTGTTTTGAAAAGAGCGTTTGTTTCTAATGACTGTTTTGCTACAGTTACCCGCTGAAAGTACTGAGTACAGAATGAGTTCCAGAAAAAAGGAGAGTGAGATGATTTGTTGCTAAGGTTATTAACAATGATAAATAACTCTCACTAAAACGTAACATTTACTCCTCTGTCTCCCGGATTGTGAGCCCAGTACTTTTCAAAAAAATGTCAGATGCTACGGTCATAACTTCATGTCAGCGCTCATGCCCTCAACATCTGGTATTAAGCATTCCTCAGTTCGATCCGCAAAATGTATTGACCATATATTTTCCAAGATGACGTAAAGCGTAGTCCTGGGTGAAATCTCCACTTCTCTTCAACTTTTTAAAACACGATTTCAATTACAAATGCGTGTAGCGCAGCTAAAAGTAGTCCTGTTTGGCATCAGTAACGACGTTTCCTGCAACATGGTGACTGTGCTGTTGTGGAGGGGATGTCTCCCATTCCTGTGTATAGCATTGTGCTGTGTGAGGCCCGGAGGCAGCTGCTACCCACTGTTTCATGCTGCCACGTTGTCGCTCCTTTGTACCCGGTTCAGTGCAACTTGGTTCTGTAACTGTTTGTGCACTTGCACTTGTTGTAAAGCATTTTTGCCTCATTTTGTTTGTCGCAAGATTCTGTGGTACAGACTGGTTTACGCATTTGCACATAGCAGCAGACTAGTGTTGCAAAGCCTCGGATACGCATTTAAAGTCACATGATTTACATGTAAATTAACTGGAATCGTCATTCCCAAAAATTAGCATAACTAAACTTAAGTTAATTGTTGTATATGTACGGATGTTGTTAAAACTGAAGAAGAGTATTTCATGGAACCTACAAAATAACGATATTGAAAAAGTATTTACAGGAACTTCCCAAACCTTCAAACTTGTTTAGGATATTGAAACAAGGATTGTGCATCAAAGGATAACTATTCATGTTTAAGAGTCGCGCGAGAAATGATAAATGTATTCTTATGGTACTCTTTTTGTTTAATCGTAATATGAGTGCAATGAGAGTTTTCTTTGTTCGTAGGAGACCATGCGAAAAGGAAATGGATATTCAGGAGGAAAGCAGTGGCTCAGAAAGGAGGAATGCATTACACTTACAAACATTGTAGCTCCTACCTCTAACCAAAGACGTAAGACACTTTTTCTCATCGCTTTGACAGCACTTTTAAGCATTTGCTGCACCTCTTCTTTTTTTTAATTGATGTCTTCGACATTTTGAATCGGCATTACTACAATGCTCTTCAGCTCTTGCACGGAAAAGGGGCAGATGGAAAAAATTCCACCGAACTATCGATGTGTCGTAAGATGTTATTGTGACTATGATATTGTAGGCTGTCTGTGTCGACGTGTCTTAAAATCTTTTTGGACTAGCTACCTGCTGTACAGACGTGATGAACGTTGTGTTGATATGGTTTTGTTGTCTGTGAAATTAGTATTGGAGGTGTGTGTTCTTGCCTGGTACGTTTAAAATAAAGTTGTTGTTCAAACTCAAATTTTGCCTCAAGTTTTGTTACATTTTCATTCAATCATTTACTGGTAACGGCTCATTTTACAGATTCAGTTTCCTCCGAATAACACATTTACAATAATGGATTCTGCCACCCACCGATTTGCGTCTACAAAGTTTGAAATTTTGTCACTTTCGAAGTTATTAATTGATTCACTTTCATCCACCCCCTTCAGATGTCTTTTTCTGCACTTTACGCAATGTATTCGCAATCTTCAGTCATTTCCCAACAATTAAATCTGTCGATTTATTTTCCTCGTACACCTGTCGTCAAATCGTTGCTTCTTCTCCAGATACAGATTTGCATCCCCCTTCTGTCCGCACTTCTTTTCAGCGTCTTCCGCATTGTCCCGTTTTCTTATTTCGCTGCTGTTGCTTCTTGCAACATGACACTCGTGCAGGTGTATGCATGAAAGTAAAATCTCAGCTGAGCTTTTCAGTAAGCTCACGAGTCGAAACAATTATTTTCGCAATGCTTTATCATACAAATTGTTTGATATTTATAACCAGTAGAGGCTCCCTCTTCCGTGTACATTTTGATAACATCTGAACCCCAGTTAGGTTTCTATGTTTTTCTATTTCAAAGTTTAGTGGGACTTGCCTGTGTTATGATTTGGAAAATATGTATATGCCATAACTACATATTTATCCTATTATCAAAACCAAACAGTCATACAAACAGTTCACTCTGCACAACATGGATGAATACTGTTTATATCCATCTTTTCTCACGTACAAAATGGGGGTTACGTAAACAGAGAAAGAGAAGAACACAACTCGCCAAATATTAGAACACACTTTATTTTAATAAATTGCAAGTGATAGCTTTGTTGTTGGAGGATTTCCAACTTTAAGAAAAGACAAATCAGCAGCAGCAGCAGCAACAGCAGCAGCAGAACAGACTGTAGCATTAACTGCAGAAATGCAACAACATGAAAGGGAGGAAGACATTTAGTAACAACACGACGACCACATGACATAACAGCACAGGCAGTAATAGGTCCCCACACATTTCATGATTGCGTTCAACATGATTCAGGTAATAAATATTCATGGTCACAGAAACTTTCAGTTCTGAAAAGACGCTGCACGGTCATTACGGAGCGCGTGCAGGCATTTCAATCAGCGATGAGAAACACGCATAACTGACAGTAAATATATAGAAAACAACAGATGAAATCCATCTAACGCCGACAATAAAGAGTCAAGATTTTTAAAGAGGCCACATAACGAAAACAGGTCTTCTCCAAGTTTCAAATAATTCATTCCAAACCGTCACTGCATTTATCATAGCCCTTTAATTGTTTTTTTCTAACTCGCATACAAATTTACACACACACAAACACACACACACGTACGCAAGCACGCACGCACGCACGCAAGCACGCACACAAATACATTATTAGCAGGATTGTTCACAGGCCCCAAAAGTACCGCTGCTTTAAGGGCCTATACCGTTAACCGATTGCCAAATGTTTGTCTTGAGGAAACACACTTTAATATTCAACTTCTTATTTAACATAACGAAACCATTAATGTTTAAGCACGTGATATGATAATACATTGTACAAATAGCGTGTACACGTAAGTCTTTTGTAAACAAAATACCTTCATGATGACGAACTGAAAATCCACCAGTCATCATGTCCTGAAAACATTATGTAGTTAGGCATAGGAACCTTTAAACATGTGGTACAGACACATACAGCACGCGTCATCACAAGTCACTACGATTAAGTACATCTTCCCAGGACACCGTTTGTCTCTTGAAGAATTCAACTCCCAGTGCACGCAGGCAATTAAACATTCATCTTTTTCAGCATGCATGTAATTGTTCACCGGGCCAATGCAGAAAACACGATACACTCAAAACACAAGTGACTAACATAAATACTCTTCGGCAATTCTGGTAAATTGCTATCACAACAACGCCTTAATATACATTTTTGCACTGCTTCCTGTTTTGAAGCGCAAACTAGTTATCTGAAATGTGTGCAAAAGCTTTCAAACTTTGCAAGTTGTTCCCAACGAAATAAAGCAATCATCTCTATGGCGCAATCGCACAATCATGCAAACTCCTTCAGTGCGAGAGTATGACGTAAGGAAATTGAATATGGCACGTCTGCCTGCTTTTGAGATGCAAGGTAGCACTTCAAACAAAGTTCCAGATCCTGATGTCAGAGCAGGAGATGAACATCCCTCGAAGACCGCCTTGGCAATCTGACAGGGTTCAAAGACGACTGGTGATGATGCTTTGTGTCACATGAGGCAAATGGGTAATTAGGAAACCTGTGGTATTAAGCATAATCCTCGTTTTCCTGTACCTGTTTCTTCCTCTTCTTGTCCTCTTCCTCCCTAAGCTCCTCCCGCGCCAGTGCCAGAAGATGCCATTTTCGGAAGACGATGAGGTCCGGGTTTCGAATCATGGTCAATGCCACATACCACCTTATTCTGGCTCGGCGCCTGATTTCTGGGAGAAGAAAAAAAGTAAATTCAGAACGAATAGGACGAAATGTATACATGTTAACCGAACGTCTCATCTACTGTGCCGTTTGAGGAGAGAGTGTTTTTCTTCAGTCAAAGTTTGAAGCAGGAGAATGAGGTGCAAGGAGCAAACGAAGGCAGTGAGCATGATGAGCAAGATGAGGAAGATGAGGAAGATGAGGAAGAGCACGAGCAGCATGAGGGGAATGAAAAGCAGAAGAACAACGAGCAGGAAGAGAAGGAAGAGAAAGAGAAGGATGAGACCAGATCTGGTTAAAGACAACAGCATGTGAGTAAGAAAAACAATCGTTGCGCAAGAGAGAAAACGAGAATCTAACAACTGAGCGAGCGAGCGAGCGAGAGAGAGAGAGAGAGAGAGAGAGAGAGAGAGAGAGAGAGAGAGAGAGAGAGAGAGAGAGAGAGAGTGCGCAAACGTAAAACTATACTGAAGTTAACTTCTTCAGTAGTCATGTACCTCTGCTGCGAAGGTCAGCGTGGTTATGATCGTCTTCTATGGAGGCGATGCTGTTGTGGAAGGCGCTGTTCGGACTTTCAAAGACTTCCACAGACGTCTGTCGACTGGGCGTGGGGGTCATCTCCTGGTCTTCCTTCCATCGCGTCCTCAGCAGCAGCTTGCAGAACACGCGTACCACGGGATTGTTGTGGGCATTGTCCAACAACAATAGTCCAATGTAGGCCATGTACCCTGTAATGGGAGGACTGTATGAAGACGGATACTCGCGTTGAATGCAGACCATACGTCCTACAAGAAGAGCATTATTTAAAAAAACTTTGGGCTTACACCCTGGAAGTAGAGAGTCGAGAGAACAAAGACACTAATGTCAAATGTAAGTCTCTGTCCTACTAATAGGGGATCAAGAGAGCGAATATTTATTTGTTCAATGCAGACATTATACCCTGCAGAGGGAGGATCCAGTGAGAGACCCGTAGACTTAGATCCTCGAGGTAGGGGATCGAGGGAACGAACAAAGTGGTGCTCAATGTAGTTTTCTATCCAGCAAAAGGAAGAGGATTCGACAGAAGATGCTTGTGCCCAATTCAGACAATGTATTCTGAAAGAAAAAATTCAAGCGACAACAGAACTTAGTATTTACTGTGGGTTTGTATCCTGCTAGTGGAAGATGAGCTAGTGAATAGGCTGTTAAAGGTCAATAAGTATAAGATTACGACAGCGGGTTAGAGTAATAGCAAGTCAATTTCCGTTTTTATGCGCCTTTAATGAATCTCATAGGGAGGCGAGGTGATTTCATTTGTAACCCCGACCCACGGTGGACATTCAAATCAGGCTGTAATTGATAATAGAGAGAAAAAGATACCTGTAAGCAATGTCGGCCAGGTACGCGGCAGCTAATGTAATACTATTGCGTAGACCTCGCAAGCAAGTTGTCTCTGTCTTTTTTAAGGATACCTATATATACGAATATTGTTCCTAGCATTTGGATGTATTTATTGTTGTAATCTATTGATGCCTAAAATACCCACACCATGTGTTTTGAATGGTTATGAATTGGTAACCATCACATTCTTGGTAAAATCTTGCTCATTTCTATGCACAAATATATTCTGTCTGTCGGTCTGGTCTGGTCCGGTCTGGTCTGGTCTGGTTTGGTCTGGTCTGGTCAGTCCGTCCGTCCGTCTGCCCGCCCGCCCGCCTCCGTATGCGTGTGTGTGTGGGTGTGTGTCTGTCGCGTACATACAGGTACAAACACATGCAGACGGCCTCTGCCATCTTACCTCCGTCTTTGGTTTCCAGACCACGTCGAAGCTGGCAGAGGTCCACACGGCCGACGGTGAAGATGCCGATGGCGGCTCCAAAGAGGATGCGTTTGATGCAGGCACCCAAACCGATGGTCATGTTGGCGAAGAGCGCATAGTAATTCACCACCTCGGCCACGCGTCTGCAAGCAAACGGAACGGTTTAGATCTGGAGAACATGACACTTCCTTTTGAAACCAGTTGTCGCAGGCGTTGAACGCAGGACGCCTAGAGTCAGTCATACCAAAGCTGTTTAACCCTCAGCTCTTGGTGGTTAGTTATTGGACAAACAAAGTTAGAGGAGGAGCCGGTCGAGCTACTTTGGAGATGTGCCGTGAAAAGTAGTCAACTACATGGTTGAAACATGTGGAATAAGTATTTTCATTTACAAGTTATCAGGTGTATAGTTACTGAGTCCTTTAAGAAAATGCTAACACTCGTTATTGTTTTAGATGTCCTGGTAACCAGAAGCATGATTTTAAAATTCAAATTCTAAGTCGTTGATAAAAAATTACGATTAAAGACAACAATGAATTGTGTCAGATATTGGGGCTGTATTATGGCAAAGTCTAAGGTTTTCTTTTCTGATCTAAAGAGACAAGTTAACCAGATAAGGATAGCAAACATTTTGTTCACGTTTATTTTGTGTTGGCATCTACAATGAGAAGTTGTTTCTGTCTTGATTATAAGAGTTATCAATAGAAATGAAACCGTCAAGCAACACCAGAAACAAACAAACAAACTGGTTGCAGATTTTGAAATAAGTACACCATACTGAGTGAAGACAATTTGAAGGATTCTTTGCTTATATGGCGCTCTCACGGACCTTGTACAACAGCAGTTTTAAATTAAAATATGAAGTGTTACATACGGAACAACAAATCATCAATGCAAAAGATGTTAGTAAGGAAATAATCTATGGGAAAGCTGCCTAGTTATTTTCTGTAAGGGCGTGCCATGTTATATCTTTAGAAGTCTAATCATATTGCGGAAAAACTGCGTTCGTGGATTAAAGTGATTTATCAATTTCTTCGTTGATCGAAAACAAGACAAAAATTCAAATGCAATTATTATGATGGCAATGCAGCACACACTACTGACATTGTGGTCAGGCAGACATGTTTTTGGAAACAAGACACCAATTTTAAATTGAAATGCACTTTCATAATGCCTTTTACAAAGATGAATGATCTATGACATTACAAAATAAAGACGAAACGAAAATCAATACATGCAGGTCAAGCTCGACCTGAGACAAAGAATCAATAAAAACATTAAAGGAAAGTGAATGGATGTCAAAGAAGCATTTCAATTTTCAATGACGGGACAGAACTGATGAAAGGAAGATGAATTTTGTCGTTGAAGTGTAAGCGTTCCGTAAAATTTGCTGTTTCGCTACATATGTTTGTGAAGTGAAACTATACTTCAAAGGCACATAACAGAACGCGGTAAAATATGCACTGATGGTTATCTGAAAGTTATTTATTGTTCAAAGTACAAGTGCTGTTAAAAACACTCCTGGAACATAACCGTACTTGTGATTTGCCCGCAACGAAAAACTTCACTGGAGACATCCCAGGGGAAAGACCTCACTTTATATAGGAGCCAGGTTATTGGGCAGTGAGAGTGAGTGGGCGTGGCCCGAGTGTTCCCATTGGTTGGGAGGTGGCGGTCTTCTAAGGCGTCCGCGCAAAAGGTATATAAGTCCTGGCAGACCAGCGGCCGGGGCGGGAAAAATCAACACCTTGGAAGAACGTCATCCCGACCTCGCCAAGAATCTACGTCGTTCCTCACTCCCGGGCGAAGAAGAAGATTGCCGTGCCCGTCCCCTGCATGAAGAAGATTGCCGTGCCCGACTCTCTGCACGAGGTTACAAAGTTTACAAGTGCCCGTCTCCAGGGTGACGATTCCAAGCTTACAGCGCCCATCCCCGGGCAAAGATACAAGATTCATCAACCGTCCTTTGAGAAAGAAAAGGCGAACGCCTTAGCGAAAGAATACAATTTGCTACACTTGTGAAAGAATGCGTTCGCTACGCTGGTGAAAGAACGCACTTGCTACCCCCCTCCCCCCTCCCCCCTCTCTTCCCGCCAGTGCCTCCAGAGCCGCTGCGACAGAGATCCCGAGGGCAGGAGCCCTCGTGAGTGCTGAACAGCTTGTTTGCGAACCACGGTCAACCTGCCTTAGGGCGTGTTCGTGCGTAACGACAGTGACAGACTTAAGAACAGATAAGTTACATTGATCGGCTGGCGGGCCACATATTGTTATCATTATGATTATTGTTCTACACGATTGATAAGTGCACTAGCCTCTAATCATTCATGATCACCGTTGGCAGAGAAATTTGATTTGATATTTACCTACGTCCTCACCGTCTTTCTGTCTCGTTCGCGTCAGACGAAATGATTGCGAGTGTTACAAGTAAACCGTGTGATTTCCCCAAGACCTTTATTCTTTCTACGAATTATTTTAGAACGAGCAAGTGCGGCTTGTAACACCGAGTAATTTCTAAAAGTAAATTTTCAGCCCTTACACAAATCACGCATAGGCTCAATATAGAAATGGTATCTGGGAAGCTACTATTTATAAAGATACGCATTCATACTTGATGGTACAAGTTTATACGACGACTTTCAAACCATGAATGTTTACACACATGTGCATATAACAAATATTGACTTTACAACATTGCAAAATCCCAAATCGGACTTTCACAATCATGGATTTCTACTGACGTAAGAAATGGCAGTACAAAGCAATTTTGATTTAATAGTACTTCATCAAATGTCTGACATTAGAGATTTGTATATTATTAAACGGACTTTGATATAGCCAATATTATCTCCTGCTGGATAATTTTCCAAAGGAAAAGACCTCTCATAGATGCGCAATTGTTAGCCTTAAAGATTGGGTGTAGCTGACCTGTTGTCAATGTTCATTGGGGGATTCTTGTCTGCGTCATCCAGCTTTTTCTGCAGGAGTGCGTGCTTGGCCAGGATGGTTTGCAGGTAGAAGATGATGAAGAACGTAAGCGGAACACTGGAAACGACACAGATACAAAATATGAAGCAAGCAGACGCCGTCATCCCGTAAGGGATAGCACGCTTCCGAACGTCTCCGCTGAATCGAAATCAAGAACACAGCTCTCAATATTACCTTATCGCCCAATTCCTTCAACTGGAGCATACGCAAAAAGAAATCTCATATCTATTTATCAAACAAATGAGCAACTGCTGAAAATGTGTCTGTAGACGTAATGCCACACGACCACATGGTTAATAAAAATAAGATAAATTATATAAAATGTAAAAAAATTGTCAAGTAGTCTCCCAATGCTTAACTGCAAAACAAAACCGCAAAAGAAGGCAAAGGTCATCTTGTTAACTAAATGGCGTACCAGGTTAAAGAGTGAGACATTCTATTTTAATTGTATTACCTGATAACTTGGAGAAGGTAGAGGACAGTTGTCCCCAATAAACCATTCTCAGCGACGAAATAGATGAGGTAGCCGATGACAGATGATCCAAACAACAGGCACACAAAACAAAGTCCCTGACCTGGAATATCGGAGTAATTGAATATAAATTGAAGCATGTAGTTTCTTCGGTATTCGGTATGGTTCGTGGGACGAGAAAACACCTTTTATACTGTCAAAGGTTCTGATATGAACATTCCTAGTATCCTGTGTTTGTCTTTCATTACTGCAAGTAATTATGTGTCTCTGCCTTTTCGACCTGGCAAATATAATTAGACAAATATATTTTCTAACATGGTTCAGCTCTAAATACGGCTGCCGATTTTCCTCATACATGAGTAATTTTGCATTTGTTTCGCAAAATGGAAAGTGTTTAAGACTACCCACAGAAAGCAGTGTTAATGGAATTCATTCATCATCACAATAGGCACGTGTTGCGCTGTGTATGTGTCCGCTTGCACATACGTATGTATGCATGTTCATATATGTTCGAAAGTAAAAAGAGGAGAGGGAGGGTGGAAGAGGGAGAGAGAGAGAGAGAGAGAGAGAGAGAGAGAGAAAGAGACGGAATGACAGGCGGAATGACAGGCAGAATGACAGACAGAATGACAGACAGAATGACAGACAGAATGACAGACAGAATGACAGACAGAATGACAGACGGACAAAGAGGAGACGGAGACACACACACGCACGCACACGCTAGCACGCGCACACGCTAGCACGAACACGCACATACAAACGCACGCACGCGCACACACACGCGGAGGCGCACGGGCATTCAGACACAACGGCACCCGAGCACAGACACACAGACAAATATAAGGAAAGACGGACAGACGGACAGACATAGACAGAAAAATAGACAAACAGACTTACAAGGAAGGAATAGACAAGGTCAAGTGAAAGAAAAGACATTACCCCACAGCATGAGACTAACAGACTTACACCGAAGGAATAGACAAGGTCAAGTCAAAGAAAAGACATTACCCCACAGCATGAGACTAACAGACTTACAAGGAAGGAATAGACAAGGTCAAGTCAAAGAAAAGACATTACCCCACAGCATGAGACTAACAGACTTACAAGGAAGGAAAAGACAAGGTCAAGCTAAAGAAAAGACATTACCCCACAGCATGAGACAAACCGACTTACAAGGAAGGAATAGACAAGGTCAAGTGAAAGAAAAGACATTACCCTACAGCATGAGACTAACAGACTTACAAGGAAGGAATAGACAAGGTCAAGTCAAAGAAAAGACATTACCCCACAGCATGAGACTAACAGACTTACAAGGAAGGAAAAGACAAGGTCAAGCTAAAGAAAAGACATTACCCCACAGCATGAGACAAACCGACTTACAAGGAAGGAATAGACAAGGTCAAGTGAAAGAAAAGACATTACCCCACAGCATGAGACAAACAGACTTACAAGGAAGGAATAGACAAGGTCAAGTCAAAGAAAAGACATTACCCCACAGCATGAGACAAACAGACTTACAAGGAAGGAATAGACAAGGTCAAGTCAAAGAAAAGACATTACCCCACAGCATGAAAGCAATGAAAGAAAAGACATTACCCCACAGCATGAAAGCAATGAAAGAAAAGACATTAGCCCACAGCATGAAAGCAATGAAAGAAAAGACATTACCGCACAGCATGAAAGCAATGAAAGAAAAGACATTACCCCACAGCATGAAAGCAATGCTGTATCCCGAGAACCTCATGCTGCACGCCTGTGAAGTAAAACGAAGCATATTTAGCACAGGCTGTGGCATCCTCTGCATCACTACGGCCATTTAGAATTGTCATTAGAGACATTGTTAAATAATTAACGTATTTAACTCTTTATTTAGCATGCGTCTTTCTTAAAAACAACATACAACCATGCATACGAACATCACGACATTTTTATTTCGTTACTCCGAAATGGCTCGTCAGGGTGTAAGGGAGGTAACTCTGTTTAGTTTACCATGGCATATTGAGGGGTAATCTCCTCGTCGGGAATACAGGAGCGGTCGCCTCTCAGTAACATCTGAATATGTCTCCTGAAAGCAGAGAAACGAGTGACATTACCAACAAGCCTACAGCCGCTCATGTGTCTCCAACCCTGGCACGAAACAAGCAATACAATGTTTATAGAATAAAGCACGATCATTCCTTTCCTAGTATGTATTCATTCGAATGTTGCACGATTCTGTAAAATCGCACACAGACCATAAAGGACTTAATAAAAAAACAAGCAAGCAAACAAACAGACAAATAAGCAAACAGACAAACAAACAAACAAACAAACACAAGCATATTTCATGCGATAACATGCGATGATAGAATCCTTTTCTACAGTTTTCTCATTTTTCAAATAGCATGTATAACGAAACTGGAGAATCAGTCGTCGTCGTCATCGTCGGATGAGGATGAGGAGGACGACGAGGAGGAGGAGGAGGATGAGAATGAGGAGGATGAAGATTAGAATGACGAGGACGATGAGGTGGAGGACGAGGAGGACGAGGACGAGGACGAGGAGAACGAGGACGAGGACGAGGAGGAGGAGGACGAGGAGAACGAGGAGGAGGAGGACGAGGAATACCAAGAGGAGGAGGACGAGGAAGACCAAGAGGACGAGGAGGAGGAGGAGGAGGAGGACGAGGAGGAGGAGGACGAGGACGAGGAGGAGGAGGAGGACGAGGAGGAGGAGGACGAGGAAGACCAAGAGGAGGAGGACGAGGAAAACAAGGAGGGGAAGGAGGAAGACGAGGAGGAGGAAGGAGACGACGAGGAGGGGGAGTAGGGGGACGACGAGGAGGAGAAAAAGGGGGACGACGAGAAGAAGGAGGAGGGGGACGACGAGGAGAAGGACGAGGAGGAGGAGGACGAAGGAGGAGAATGAGGAGGACGAGGAGGAAGACGAGGAGAGGAGGACGAGGAGGAGGAGAAGGAGGAGGGGGACGAGGAGGAGGAGGACGAGGAGGAGGACGAGGAGGAGGACGAGGAGAGGAGGACGAGGAGAGAAGGAGGAGGAGGAGGAGGAGGAGGAGGAGGAGGAGGAGGAGGAGGAGGAGGAGGAGGAGGAGGAGGAGGAGGAGGAGAGAAGGAGGAGGAGGAGGAGGAGGAGGAGGAGGAGGACGAGGAAGAGGACGACGAGGAGGACGACGAGGAGGAGAACGACGAGGACGACGACGACGACGACGACGAGGAGGAGGAGGACAAGGAGGAGCTGGACGAAGATCACTACGAGGAGAAGGAAGACGAGGACGACGAGGAAAGTAAAACAATCATATCTAAGATCACACCGATTGTGAAAATTCTAATGACGACAATAATGTTAACATTAATGATTACACAATGTTGACAACGCCTGCGAGACGTTGGCGATTTCGATAATGGTGACTTACTTGTAATTTCTTAAGAAGAGGAGCACGTGAAGAATAGCCATAAGAGAAGAAACGACGGTAGTGAAATACCACAGCACTGCCAAAAAGAAAAATGAGTGTTCAATTCAATCAGTATTTTTTGCATCGATAAGTTATTAAGTTTTTTTTTACCTATAATAAAACGACTGACCTAACTAATAAGATGAAATAACAAGCTTAAGATGATTTTTATCTTTAGAAGATCTTTTTGCCAGAATTTTTGGTGAGTGAGTGATAGGTCTTGCTTTTTATGTCGTATTAGTAGATGAGTGCAAACATGCATCATGGGGGTTGGATATAAGATTCGGTGACTAGTTTACTGCTGCATGCGATGTGGGCTCGATGCTCCAGAATTGTTTAAACGGAAGGTCTCGGCGGCTCCCGGTAGCCTCTTTGGCTCAAGTTGTGTTCTAACTGAGCGATGCTTACGTCTACTTCGCCCACGTTTTGTCTTGTCGTGAGTGATTTTTGGACTTATGGAAAGTGTCCGAAGTTCAAAATAGACATCGGTGATCGTAGTCTTAAAAGTCCGATGTAGACTCTGCCGTTGTAGCCGATACTGCGTCCGTCCTGTAGTCACAAGTGAACAAGCCAAGGCCGCCATTTGATTCCGTTGGTTCACAAGTAAAACGCTCATTTTTAGTACAGGAGTAATCTGGCAGAGTTCCGCCCTTGCAGTTACATAATAGGCCTACTACATTGCTCATGAAGTAGCGATAAACTCCCAACGGAGCGAGGCAGCAGACGGTCTTAAGAGGACAAGTGTTTCGGCCCTTTAAACTTCCTGACACTCTCGGGGGAGGGCCACACCTGGTTAAAGTTCTGCTGCCCTGAACTTGCACGACTTGCGTACACAGTGGGGTGGGGGTTGTCTGCTTCCGCTACTGGTGAGCAGCGGGGCTCTGGTCTCTGGTGTTTCGGCGCATCCAGATCCAGACTGATGCCCTCTCTGCAGCATCTGCCATGGCTCTTGCTGCCTTTGTGCACTGACGGCTTGAGAGGCCGAGCTGTCTGCAGGCGATGTGGACTGTGTAGCCTACAAAACCCCTAGCTCCCACCTCAACAGCGAGGATGGTGGCACAGATGCCCTGGCTTCTCAACTGGTTGGCATGTAAAGCAACGGTGCAAGCAGTAAGTGACGTGAGCATATCATACCTGTCAGTTAATAATAATAATACAGATTGCTTGTACACACATATTTTCCCTAATAGGCAAGCTCATGGCGTTTACAATGAAAAGTCCACACTCATACAAAGCATTCCAACACTCGCACACTGTACAGTTGAAACAAAAAAGAGTTAAATACAATACAATTAATTAACATAGCAGGCAATAAACAAAACACGAAACATAGAAGAGGCGCCTTGTGAAGCTCCTCACTGCTCGTAAGGAATGACTGACCGGAACAGGTGTGTCTTAAGGGAGGTTTTGAACTGGGACATGGAATCAGAGTGACGGACAGGGAAAGGTAGGCTAGTCCACGTTACAGGGCCGATGTAAGAAAAAGCTCGCTGTCCTTGGGTTTTCTTTTTGCGACGGGGGACATTTCACGTTTTGGTGTCTGCAGCTGAACGGTTATTTCTAGCGGGGGTGTAGACAGTGAGAATTTCTTTGCGGCCTATTCGAATGAAACAGTCCACGAACACAAGATCGCGTAAGTTCACTTCACTTATCTGGATACGATTTAAGCAACGTTATCAACTCGAATGCCTTACGACCTCGAATGCCTTACCAACTCGAATGCCTTACCTACGAATGCCTTACCTACGAATGCCTTACCGATTCGAATGCCTTACCGACTCGAATGCCTTACCGACTCGAATGCCTTACCGACTCGAATTCCTTACCGACTCGAATGCCTTACCGACTCGAATGCCTTACCGACTCAAATGCCTTACCAACTCGAATGCCTTACCAACTCGAATACCTTACCTACGAATGCGTCGATAACACGCGGCGAAATCAGAGTGACTCCACCCACGACGATTGATTGGTTCACGTAGAGCTCCAGGAAAAATTTCAAATCGGAGAGGTTTGTACCCACTCCAATGAGGAGAAGAGAGAACTGTCAAAGAAAAAATTAACCACACATGAGAATTTACGATGCGAAGTGTTGCGATATCAAAAATACATAATCAAATAGCATGCAATTTTCGACGCAAAAACTACGCTGCACTTCAGTCGCGAATTCTCTTCATAATTAAAACAACGACAGCTAGTCTAAAAGTGTGCTCTATTGATGAAATATGCACTCCAAAAGAGGGAAAAAAGATCACCCACACCCTTATTATATAAGCCTCGATGCCACAGAAATTGCGTTCCGTTATACAATGGTATTGGGAAGAGTTTCATGTGGATTCCTTTATGCATGACATTATTGTTGACACAACAAGTTTACAGTTAATACGAGTATTATCAATCTTTAAAGTAACCTGTAGATCTCTTCCTCACTTCTTGTATCACAATATGAACGAAACAAACAAACTGAATGCGTTTGATGAACGTCGTCGTCGTCATTATCACCATAACATTAGCAATTACAGCAAACATGTAAAGGTGCTAGTTTTTGTATCATAACTTTTGATCCATTTACGGTTGCTGAAAATGCAAACTGTAATCCCCTGCTCACTGGGCAATTAAAATTTTCATGTCAGCTCCATCTCAACTCCCTAGGGAGCATACAACAAGCTCCATCTCAACTCCCTAGGGAGCATACAACCAGCTCCATTTCAACTCCCTAGGGAGCATACAACAAGCTCCATCTCAACTCCCTAGGGAGCATACAACCAGCTCCATCTCAACTCCCTAGGGAGCATACAACAAGCTCCATCTCAACTCCCTAGGGAGCATACAACAAGCTCCATCTCAACTCCCTAGGGAGCATACAACAAGCTCCATCTCAACTCCCTAGGGAGCATACAGCAAGCTCCATCTCAACTCCCTAGGGAGCATACAACAAGCTCCATCTCAACTCCCTAGGGAGCATACAACAAGCTCCATCTCAACTCCCTAGGGAGCATACAACCAGCTCCATCTCAACTCCCTAGGGAGCATACAACCAGCTCCATCTCAACTCCCTAGGGAGCATACAACCAGCTCTATCTCAACTCCCTAGGGAGCATACAACCAGCTCCATCTCAACTCCCTAGGGAGCATACAACCAGCTCTATCTCAACTTCCTAGGGAGCATACAACCAG
The DNA here is from genome assembly GCA_034096865.1 of Theodoxus fluviatilis. Lineage (NCBI taxonomy): Eukaryota > Metazoa > Mollusca > Gastropoda > Cycloneritida > Neritidae > Theodoxus > Theodoxus fluviatilis. The sequence goes on from JAWQFJ010004936.1 coordinate 34,049, forward strand.
CTCCATCTCAACTCCCTAGGGAGCATACAACCAGCTCCATCTCAACTCCCTAGGGAGCATACAACCAGCTCCATCTCAACTCCCTAAGGAGCATGCAACCAGCTCCATCTCAACTCCCTAGGGAGCATACAACAGCTCCATCTCAACTCCCTGGGGAGCATACAACCAGTCTACAAACATACGCGCATTATTTATTTATCCTAATATTTAGCGTCAACTCTTGCAGGCGCCCAGCTTTTCTCAATTGCGGAGAGAAGCAATGCTGGCTAAGTGATTTGCTCCATGTTGCGACTCTACAATGCATGTAGCTTCCAACACTGCACACAGAAGCTTTAAGCCACAGTAGGTCAAGCACTTTTTCCATCACCACCACCACCACCACCACCACCACCACCACCACCACCACCATCACCACCACCACCATCGCAACCACCACCACAACAACAACAACCACCACCATCACCACCAACACCACTACCATCACCATCACCACCATCATCACCACCACCATCACCACCATCATCATCACCACCACCACCACCACCGCCGCTGAGCCGCCACCACCACCACCACCATTATCATCACCACCACCATCACAACCATCATCATCACCACCACCATCATCATCACTACCACCACCACCACCATCATCACTACCACCACCACCACCACTATCACCACCAACGCCGCCGCCGCCGCCGCCTCCACCATCACCACTACCACTACCACCACCACCATCATCACCACCCTAGCCGCCGCCACCACCACCACCATCATTACCACCACCGCCACCCTCTCTCACCACCCTCTCTCACCATCACGACGACCACCACCACCACCACTCTCTCTCACCACCACCACCACCACCACCACCACTACCACGAAAACAACGATGTAATAGCTCTGACCACTGCGAATCCAAACACGTTGCACATTGTTTTAATCATACAGTATCTTCTAACTTAACTTTAATGTTCTAAACGAGACATGGAAATGCCAGACACATACCCAGTAGATGATGTTTCCTACGACTGCCACAGTTGCGATTATTCTGACAGGAAACTTGAAGTCGTCGTGCCATTTGTACACATGTTTTGATACGCACGACTCAGCCTTCTCCTCTTCCTTCTCTTCGCTGCGGAGGAAAACCGAATCGAAATCAATGCCAAGCTAGGCAAAGCCAGAGAGGTGCATCAATGATAGAGGTAGTCAGAACAATAGCAATGCAAGCGAGTGATGTGAATGGCAATAACGAAGAAAACTTAAGCTAACGTCTGCATTTTAAAAAAAAACTTGGTAAGATTATGCCTGTTCCATCGTGATGACTGAAGATTACGTAGACATTGAGCTATTCTACCAAAAAGGAGATCGCAAATGAACTTTTAGTAAAGTAAAGAATGTGGTGCCGGGGTCGGTCGAAATATTACTGAAAAGAAAAAGGTGTGGACAGTAGCCGGCAATTGTATTCTTCCTTTTCCTTTTTAGTAAAGTACTGAGTGCGAGATGAAAGATGCGAGATCTATATGAGGGTTTGTATGGAAGTTTTTTTTGGTTCGTGGTAAATGTTAGTTAAAACGCACAAACACACGCACGCACGCACGCACACGCTTACATCAGACACACACAAACACACACACACACACGCGCGCGGAAACACAAACACACATACACCACACACGCACACACGCACACACACGCACACACAACACACATATACACAACACACACACACACACAAATAATCGCACACGCGCACATGCACACACACACACACACACACACGCACACGCACGCACACGCGCGCGCACACACACACACAGAGTGATGGGGAAGGGAGACAGGGTGAAGTGGCGTTAGTATTGTATATAAAAGAAGCAAATCGAACTGGATGCAAACAAAGGAAGTACCCTTGATGAAATCATTACCAACGTGATAAATGCGGTTTCTCTGGTAATATGCAAACCTGTCGCTAGGATCTGCATCCTTAATTTCGTGAGTGATCATCAGCTTCCTGAAAAAGGAAAATCGCAATGGAAAAACCAATTTACAAGAAGCAATCTATGGAAAACAAGAAATGTTGTTGGCCTATGATCTTGTTTATATATCATCTCTATAGTGAGCAAGGTACCTGAATATCATGTACAAATTGCCTTCCCATTTCTCATTGAGACTTGAAGCGTTCCTTCAAAACAACACACAGGCTTCAGGAACATCCCTGGCGACTAACAGGCAGGCAAGTAGACATGCAAAGAGACAGACTGACAGAGTTTAAGAAGATAAACATATAATCAGTATATATATATATAATACATGAAAATAGAGCATTGGATGAACTAAATGCACATACACACGACGTAATATTCAGAGGAAGCAACAGACATACTGCGTACCCTTTGGTGGGTTTTCCTTGGAGGAGTTTCTTCACGTGAAGGTGCTGATGAGGATAGACGAGCCGCACGTTTGTCTGCAGGAGAAGCCATAAGCTCGAGAGGGAAGCATACAAACGTGTGTGTAACACTCATTACTGCTTCTGACAGATGACCAGTGGTACCAAATATCTTACTATCCACACACATGTATATAGGATCTTTGGTGGTGTTAAATTCATCATTGTGTTTGAAATGAACACGCAATCATCCAAAACATTGGCCCTGTTTATACAAGCATCCGCACAAGGACTCATACTAACAAATCTCTAACAAACAGTTGTAGATTAAAAAAAACCTAGATATGTTATGTGTCCATGCAGGCAGCTTGTTAATCTTGAGCGAGTTGGACAAGCACTAAGAAGTTCCCTCAGTGTGAGTAGGCACGCACTTACTCCTGATATGCTCTCTCTCTCTCTCTCTCTCTCTCTCTCTCTCTCTCACTCTCTCTCTCTCTCTCTGTCTCTCTCTCTCTCTCTCTCTCTCTCTCTCTCTCTCTCTCTCCCTTCTCTCTCTCCCCTCCCTTTCCCCCCTCTTCCCCTCTCTCTCTTCTCCCCCTCCCCCCTCTCTTCCCCCCCTTCCCCCCTTACCCCCCCCCTCTCTCCCTTCTCCCCCCCCCTCCTCTCTTCTCCCCCCCTCTCTTCTCCCCCTCTCTCTCTCTCAGCCGCCATCAAATTTCCTCATCGTCGTGATCTTCAATGTCATCGTTGTTGTTATACTAGCATTTGGAACCTACCGTTCGTTTGTATTTTTTTGTTCTGAGGCATATGAAGATGCTGTAGACACTGCGGATGAGCAAGAAGACGTAGCAGACGAAAATAGGAAGGTTGCTCAAAATGTCCACCACCACCGTGTCCTGCAACCACACAACATGAGAAGCAAGGCATGGCGCAGTCTAAAGGGCGTCAGGCAAATGAGCAAATGAATGGGTCTGTGTTAATAAGCGTAAACATTTAAACACAGGCCTTGGAGCTGGTTGTACACAACTACTCTTTCTTTACTCTCTGACTGAGCGATGTGCAGAAA
>JAWQFJ010004937.1:0-2500 GCA_034096865.1 Theodoxus fluviatilis
ATCATCACCTAAAATTGAATAACTTTTGAAATATTCAATCAATTAAAAAAAAAATTATATTTATCAAGAAGAAGCCTTGCTCTAAGAGTGTACCAAAGTAGAACTTCGAGATGCCTTGGACCACTGAGCAAAAGGCATTTATAGTCGAGGCATATTTTCATGAGGAAGCGAGTGATCATGTGCCGGTGGTTTTGCGACAAGATCGACGATATGCCGGACTTCCTTGACAATGTCTGGTTTTCTGACGAGGCACATTTTCAGTTGTCAGGTCACGTTAACAGTAAGAATAACATTTTCTGGGGTAGCACACCCCCTGATCCCAAGGGAGGAGTGCGAGAGGGTCATTGCGAACTTTGCACGACGGATCCAGGCGTGTTTGCAGCACCAGGGAGCACACTTGGAGCACATTTTGGATGGTCAGTGACACAGAGTGTTTTTGAAGTACAGATGTGAAACTTTAGGGATGTCTGCTACATAGACTTAACCTAATGTCACCAACGTTTTGTGTAGATCTGAGTAAAATTTCGAAAGTTATTCGAATTGTGGTGATGACACTTTTTTTGGTGTCACCCTGTATCAGCACACACACCCATACGCCACATAAGCATAGTATCAACCTCTATCATAGCATCATACACACACGCACAATCATGCATGGTAACTCCAAGTCCACAGAGCATATCCAAAAAAATCTTGCATGGTGCACAAGGGGGCAACTTAAAATCATTCATTAAATAACACAAGCCGTCAAGTGTCACGATTGGTTCAACACACATTGAATGTTTCTGGCCACTGACCGTAAAAAAGGAACCTTGTCGTCCTCGTTGTCTTCAGCCCGTTCGTACGCCTCGATGAGCGTCTGGAGTCGTTTGTTGGTGGCAAAGATATGTTTCTTTGACCCTTTGCCAGGATGACCTCCTTCCATTTGAACTTTGAGACCATGCTGCAGACATGGTTGTCTTTAATGACATGAATGGTGTATAGCTGAAAGAACAGTTGTGGTGCTACTTTGAACGTGCCGTCGCACATCCAGTCAGAGTTTGCAGTCATAAATCGCAACATTTCGTCGGTTGCGAAAAGAATGATGCGTTTTAACCGGTTTTCTTCGTCTTCAGCATCATTATCAGAGTCACCTGTATCGTGCAATAGAAACCTGACTTGAGTGCCTCCAACTAGAACTTCTCTGAGTTGTTCCGGAATTTCGATGTCATCCAAATTTAGGGGAAGAGGGGGAAAGGCATCATCTCTTTTCCGTTTTCTCTGAATTGTGCGCCTGAGTGCTGATTTTTCTGGCAAATTGGTGAGCGCCTCATCAGTCAAATTAGCCATCATTTCTCCAATTAATTTTCGAGGTGGTGCATCTGTAGCAGCGGCTCTTTCTTTCATCTCAGCAACACTTTTCTGCTTCTGGATGTCCGCTGGGTTGGCAGGGTGGTTGTGGTCATTCTTTACATTGGGGATGGCACCATTGCGGTAGTCAAGCGGAGTGCTGATTCTCCCTTTACATTTGTCCTGTACGCACCGCCAGTTGACCGTTGTTTTATTTACGCGGTCTCGACGGTACATATACCAGTTGTAGAGGATCTTGTCATTGGAGTAACGAGACTGTATTACCTCCATGGCCAAAGTTTGAAATGTAAAATGGGTTGCTTCCAATCAAGATTAGAACACAAACTCACAAAAAGAAAGTTTGCGTGCGTTTAGAACACACACTCAGACTATATATTGAATGGGTTGCTTCCAATCAAGATTAGAACACAAACTCTCAAAAAGAAAGTTTGCATGCGTTTAGAACACACACTCAGAATATATATTGAATGGGTTGCTTCCAATCAAGATTAGAACACAAACTCACAAAAAGAAAGTTTGCATGCGTTCTCTCTCTCTACGTGGTAAACGCGGTAGTGTTACGCGCGGTAGTGTTACGCGCGGGAGTGTCACATACGCGCTAGTGTTACATACGCGGTTGTGTTACGCGCAGTAGTGTTACTCGCGGTAATGTTATACTCGCGGTAGTGTTACACGCGGTAGTGTTACACGCGGTAGTGACGGTCGCGGTAGTGACCAGCACCCGTAACAATTATGTGAAATTTCATGGAAATTGACAGAACAGTCTCAAACTGTTTCTTGTGATTTTATCCAGTACATAAATAAAGATGTTGAACTTATGATGACACGTGTACAATGATATATGCACAGAAACACAATGTTATAGAAACCCAAACATTATATAATACGATAAGTACAAACAAAGTTTTCTTTAAAGGTCGTTGTATTCACAGACTCACAACAACGAGGTATCAACAGCGCAAATTTTAAGCAAAAAAGCTTTCATCAGGTCAAAGACACTATCAGGTGCACAAGCAAAACTTTCGAACGGACACGAAAGCGAGTTAAAATCAACTGACCCACTGTTGGATTGGTCCATAAGATTTACTTGTACGCCTGAGAAAGACTTTAGCTTAAAATTTGCGACGTAGATATGTATTTGTGTGTGTGA
>JAWQFJ010004937.1:10000-40248 GCA_034096865.1 Theodoxus fluviatilis
CTGTAACACTACAGCCACGAACTGCTCGCCTCCTGTGAACCTGCGAAGTTGTCATGAAGAACATGTTGTTGCATAAGCCTTTCCGTGCTGAATTGCGTCCATGCAGTGAATGATGAGGCCCACGTAATTACGGCAAGCGGCTTTCAGACTTGTGCCTGAAGAAACACAGGTAGGGCTAAGAAACACTCCTGGTAAATTATTCAGTAGTTGTTTCTCCAACATTTCGATGAAAAGAGTGTTGGTGTATTCGGTTGTTGATCAAGGACCTTGTTTCGGGTATCTTGACGCTATTAGCTGGGAAATGGAGCATAAAGAGAGAGAGAGAGAGAGAGAGAGAGAGAGAGAGAGAGAGAGAGAGAGAGAGAGAGAGAGTATTCAAACGAAGAAAAGTAGGTGTAGAATAAAATAATGAAACTGTGATGTGTCTTTGAACATGTCTGTTTCCCCCATGGCTTTTAACCTGCGTGTGGAGATCACAGTTGATTGGAGAGGTGTCGACAGTGTGCAGTCGTTTAGACAATGTGTCTGTTAGATTGAGCCCCCTTAAACCCCTGCCTCCCTGACCTCACCACACAGGGGTGTTAATCAAGAAGCATCCAGGGCTGACCCCTGACATCTTCAGCGTGACCTTTGCCCTTGACCCTTCCCCTGGCAGCTGCTACTCCGCACAGAGTGGCCGCTGTGGTGGACAGCGTGGTCAGAGCAGTCAGTGGAGGCTGTGGCCACTGCCCCGCTGACTCACGCCATTGCCCCGTGTCCAGACACGAACTCTCCAGCCACTCTAGGGATCTTTGGCAGGGATGCCCACAGGCAGAGTCTCCTCCTCCTTCTCCTCCTCCTCCCCCTCCCCCTCCTCCTCCCCCTCTTCCTCCTCCTCCTCCTCCTCGTCGTCGTCGTCGTCGTCATCGTCGTCATCGTTGTCGTCTTCCCCACCCTCTTAACAGTCCCTCATAATGCAAAACCTCCCTCTCTCATTAATCTCTCAATATGCAAAACATGCCTTCCTTTCCTCTTTGCAGTCTCTCATTATTCAAAACACGCCCTCCTTCTCTCATTAGTCTGATTATGCAAAACGCGTTCTATTTATCTCTTTGCAGTTTCTCATTATGCAAAACACGCCCTCCCTCTCTCATTAGTCTCATCTTGCGAAACACGTTCTATTTATCTTTCTGCAGTCTCTTATTAAACAGAATACGTCCTCCCTTTCTCTTTACAGTCTTTCATCATGCAAAACATGTCTTATTTCCTTCTTTGCAGTCTCTAATTATTGAAAACTTGCCCATCTTTCCTCTTCACAGTCTTTCATGAAGCAAAACACGTGCTCCCTCCATCTTTTCCCTCTTTGCAGCCTCTCATTATGCAAATGTTGTTAAGATGCTCGAATATGCTGGAATATCGTGGCATCTTCGGAGTCGTGCTCCGGGCATCTCCGCAGAATCGTTGCCTGGTAACGTTACATAGCCAGGGCGCGGCAGAGGTTGATGCGTCGCGGGACTGTTCGGCAGTGTGGAGAGAGGCCTGGTCTATTCTTAATAGTGCTCAATTGTTCTAGAAAGCACCCAAAAGGTATAAAAGGCGTGAGTGCAGGCGTGTGAGAGCGAGAGCACACAAGACAGAGAAAAGGTGAGAGTCTAAGAAGATGCGTGGGTGCCAGAAATCCTCCATTAGTAGTGACTGTTTCCTCCGAGAATCCAGTCTTGAGAGTGAAGTTGTAATGATAATGCTGATTACTGATTTTATTTATTTATTTTTTTTTTTTGCTGTGCGTGAATAAAGTTTTCCGAAAACGACCATGGGATTTTGTGGACTTCGACTTCCACCTACACACACACGCACACACACACACACACACACACACACACACACACACACACACACACACACACACACGCACACACACACACACACACACACACACACACACACACACACACACACACACACACACGCACACACACACACGTACACACACACACACGTACACACACACACACACGCACACACACACACACACACACACACACACACACACACACACACACGTACACACACACACACACACACACACACACACACACACACACACACACACACACGCACACACACACACACGTACACACACACACACGTACACACACACACACACGCACACACACACTCACACACACACACACACACACGCACACACACACACACGTACACACACACACACGTACACACACACACACACGCACACACACACACACACACACACGCACACACACGTACACACACACACACGTACACACACACACACACGCACACACACACTCACACACACACACACACACACACACACACACGCACGCGCACACACACACACACACATCTACACACACACACACACACACGCACACACACACACACACACACACACACGCACGCGCACACACACACACACACACACATCTACACACACACACACACACACGCACACACACACACACACACACACACACACACACACACACACACATACACACACACTATGTGGTGGTAATCTGTTTTCAAGAAAGACCGAGTCTGTGCTCCGTCTAGAATATTGCTCTACACCTCCATTCTATAGCGACAGAGTGGAGTGCAGGTGGGACACTGCCAGTGCACGTCTGACGTTGCTGTGGGGCAGTCGCCGCTCTTGCGATGCACGCTGGCCGCAGGCTGCTGGTTACGCTGCTCGTATAATCCAAGCTTTTTGAAGCTCTGTGAATGAAAGCGCGACAGCGCGAACGATCAAGCGCCACCTAATCAGTTTGTAGGGTTCTTGTTTACTCCTCTCTCTCTCTCTCTCTCTCTAGAGAGAGAGAGAGAGAGAGAGAGAGAGAGAGAGAGAGAGAGAGAGAGAGAGAGAGAGAGAGAGAGAGAGAGAGAGAAAATGTACTATACATATACTGTACTTTATCACTGTTGGGTTGTTGTTTTTTAATTCATGATGCAATAACAAACGCTGTATCCGCAAACTCGGTAGTTTCTGCTTAGAACCAAAATTAGCTGGGTAAACTGAAATTGCTCACACACAAACGTTTTCGCAGGAGACCATGCAAGTTGTGTGAGTAGTTCTCGCAATATCTTCGTCGGGGGATCGAGCTTTTCGCTCTGCTGCACCAGTCCTATGGAATCAACTGCAGGAGGCGTTGCGTCAGGAGCCAAAGCAAAGGAAGTTCAGAGGAAGCCTCAAGACGTGCCTTTTCCGCCAAGCGCGTCTTGCTGACTAGGGGATCCTAGTCGACCCCTACTAGGGACATTATGAACCATTGAAAATTCGTGACATTTTTTGTGTGTGTGCATGCGCCACTGAGCAGCCTTTGGGCTGGAAGTGCGCGCAATATAAGTACATTATACATACATACAATATCTGAGCTTTTCTCACCACAAAGCTATTGTTTGTCGTTGTCTGGTTTCGTGCACTCTAGATGTTGGCAGACTGGAGATTATGCATTTGTCAAACTGCTCCCAAATAATCTCATACGGCTATCAGATGAAATGACTTTGCTTCTTTCTCACTGCAAAGTGCAAATACCGTGCAATACCAGTTACTGAAACGAAACAGAATGATGGGGTTTTATCGACTTCGTAAGCCGTTCTCACTAAAAAAATCTGCCCTTGTCATCTTTCGCCTTTCCCTTGAATTATCCAGCATGATTCAAACAATGGGTGCACGGTGAATTCACCGACAATCTTTACCTCCAGTGCAAACGCATCTTTTACGTTGAAGCAAAGAACATAGACATGTTCTTTGGTTGAAGTGAGCAGATTCAGTTTGAAATGTGCATGTATTCATGTAAACATACTGATATCCCAGCATAACATTTTAGTCAACTGAAATGAATAAACTTAAACAGGCAAAATTCAAATCTAAAAAAGAACAGCATTAATTCAGGAACATTTTCACGGGCATTATTATCTCCTAGAAATGGATAGCACAGTGGTGGTGGTGGTGGTGGTGGTGGTGGTGGTGGTGGAGGAGGAGGTGCCTCCGATGGCAGGGGAAGTAACTCCTTCAATCACATTCTCACGCTGCTCTTTGACAGGTCACTACAGTTTCATACATTCATCTACTAAGGGGCTGGGTGCAAAGGGCATCTTGGGCGATTCTCTCTAACTGAAAAAGTTGTGGAACTCTTGAATTTTTGCAGCAAATATGTCCAAAGGTACCTCACGACTCCAGCGCTAACACACGATGTTGTGGGAAAATGTTTTTCAGACCGAGCCCAGTCCAGACAAACCGAACCAAACCTGGGACAGGGCGAGTAGGCCTTGTCGATGTCGGTAGTTTAGAAATGGTTGGTGTACTGCAGTCTGCTAATGCAAGATGTAGTCTGTGAATGCATGGTGTAGTCTGCAAATGCAAGGTGTAGTCTGTAGATGCAAAATGTAGATTGAAAATGGAAAGTACGAGTAGTCTGTGAATGCAATGGTGTAGTCTGTAAATGGAAAGTGTAGTCTGTAAATGCAAGATGTAGTCTGTAAATGGAAAGTGTAGTCTGTAAATGCAAGATGTAGTCTGTAAATGCAAGATGTAGTCTGTAAATGCAAGATGTAGTCTGTAAATGGAAAGTGTAGTCTGTAAATGCAAGATGTAGTCTGTAAATGCAAGATGTGGTCTGTAAATGGAAAGTGTAGTCTGTAAATGCAAGATGTAGTCTGTAAATGCAAGATGTAGTCTGTAAATGCAAGATGTAGTCTGCAAATGGAAAGTGTAGTCTGTAAATGCATGGGGAAGTCTGTAAATGGAAAGTGTAGTCTGTAAATGCAAGATGTAATATGTAAATGGAAAGTGTAGTCTGTGAATGCAAGATGTAATCTGTAGATGCATGGTGTAGTCTGCAAATGGAAAGTGTAGTCTGTAAATGCAAGATGTAATCTGTAGATGCATGGTGTAGTCTGCAAATGCAAAATGTAGTCTGTAAATGCAAGATGTAGTCTGTAAATGTGTGGTGAAGTCTGCAAATGGAAAGTGAAGTCTGTGAGTGCAAGATGTAATATGTAAATGCAAGATGAAATCTGTAAATGCAAGATATAATATGTAAATGCAAGATGTAATATGTAAATGCAAGATGTAGTCTGTAAATGCCAGATGTAGTCTGTGAATGCAAGATGTAGTCTGTAAAAGCAAGATGTAATATGTAAATGGAAAGTGTAGTCTGTAAATGCAAGATGTAATCTGTAAATGCAAGATATAATATGTAAATGCAAGATGTAATATGTAAGTGCAAGATGTAGTCTGTAAATGCAAGATGTAGTCTGTAAATGCAAGATGTAATATGTAAATGGAAAGTGTAGTCTGTGAATGCATGGTGTAGTCTGTAAATGCAAGATATAGTCTGTAAATGCAAGATGTAATATGTGAATGGAAAGTGTAGTCTGTAGATGCAAGATGTAGTCTGTAAATGCAAGATGTAATATGTCAATGTATGGTGTAGTCTGTAGATGCAAGATGTAGTCTGTAAATGCAAGATGTAGTCTGTAAATGGAAAGTGTAGTCTGTAAATGCATGGGGAAGTCTGCAAATGGAAAGTGTAGTCTGTGAATGCATGGTGTAGTCTGTAAATGCAAAATGTAATATGTAAATGCATGGGGAAGTCTGCAAATGGAAAGTGTAGTCTGTAAATGCATGGGGAAGTCTGCAAATGGAAAGTGTAGTCTGTAAATGCAAGATGTAATATGTAAATGGAAAGTGAAGTCTGTGAATGCATGGTGTAGTCTGTAAACGCAAGATGTAGTCTGCAAATGCAAGATGTAATATGTAAATGCATGGTGAAGTCTGTAGATGCATGGTGTAGTCTGCAAATGGAAAGTGTAGTCTGGAAATTCAACATGTTGTCTGCAATGCGAAAGTTAAAAATAATTTAATTACTTCCTGTCAGAGCAGAGGTAATATTTTGCTTAGACAAGAGAAGGGTTGTAAGTCTGTGTGTGTGCATGTGTATGTGTGTGAGAGTGTGTGTGAGTGTGTGTGTGAGAGAGAGTGTGTGAGTGCGAGTGTGTGTGAGTGTGTGTGTGAGAGTGTGTGTGTGTGTGTGTGTGTGTGTGAGAGTGTGTGTGTGTGTGTGTGCGACTCTGTGTGTGTGCATGTGCATGTGAACATTGAGTGGGACCTCCAAAATCATATAATTAAAAGTTCTTAATTTACCTGTGTGTTACACAGCTATCACATAATTATGTCAAGATTAAGTTTATTGTAACACGTTCAGTCAATGATGCACGATATTAATTATAAAAACTGTCATAGAAAATGTCTCTAAAGAATGAGTGCAAGAACCCTAGTCATTTAAAGTACTTCAGCCAATGTATAAACTAAATAACAAAAAAGAATGGCAACGCGTTTCATTGTTATGGTTGGATAATTGTTAAACTTTGTTACAAGGTTTATGATCATCCAACTTATACCCTTTTCTTCCTACAGTCTTCATGTTTGTAGGACTGCACAACTTGCGAATGTGCTCGAGAGTTACCTCAACTTCAGTCCTATAAGCTGTGTGCCTCTGCATCAGTTTACCTGGCCGACAGCTAGACTTTGGTGGAGTCAGGCCCGACTGCAGGGTTTCTTCCCCTCCCCCTCTCCCCCATCCCTAGATCTGCCACTTTCCCCAAAATTAGTATCTGGATATTCATGATTTTTTAAAATGGGGACGGGAGGTTTGGGAATCACCATGTTTACCTACTGGCCAGTCTGTGACAGGAAATGTCCCTGAATGATAACACCTTGTGTAACAGCAGCAGTAGTACAGTACTGTGAGCATGGCTGGACAGTCTTGCTTTGCTTTGCTCAACCTAAATGAAAGGGATTTGACCTTTGGATTATCGCATCACTGATGCACTCTCAGTATGGGGCAAGCAATGCAGTCACTGTAGCCCTTTTGCAGCAAGCCAATGCAAAATGTTTGGCTGTACTGGTCTCTATCTTGTGCAGGCTGTGGCTAATCTGGTGTGCGTTGCTTAGGCCAGTATCATGCATTGATTGGCAAGGAACGTAGGGAAAGCATGAGCATATCCCACAGCCTCTCAAGGATGGATGGATGGATGGATGGATGGATGGCGTTTTACGGCCTATCAGCCTTTGTAGGCTATATAGGCCATTAAGCATGAAAATCACTTTAACAGTATAAAGTAAACGTAATCCAGTCACGATGTCTCTAGTCATTCGCCTCTTACGAATCGTGTAGGGAGACACAGTGGGTCAATTCTTATCCCGAACCCACAGGGGGAGCCTCTGAAGGAGGCGAGAGCTTAGCCAAGGAGGCTTTCGAGGTACATAGCCACAGCTTGAGGGACAATTCAAAATGGTGGAGACCATGCCAACTGGGTTACAGTTCACAGATGGCGGGGCATCACGTCACTCTGCGAGAATGGAAAAAGTGTACTTACAGGGAAGCATTTGCTGTTCAAGTGTGCAATTGTATATTTTGAAGGGTATGCATAGGCCAAACATTGTTGAGAATTTTCAGAGTACACTTGGAGTGCCAATACATGTCAGCTCTCTGAATTACGTCCCTTGAACCGATTTGGAGCGTGTCGAGGCAAACACGTTTGACGGCATCGACTACAAGAACATCCAGGTTGCCTTCTTTCCTTTGACAATATTCATGTGCCATTTGAGATGTCCAATATTTTATATCAAGTGTAAAGCTATTGTGATATCAGTATCATCAGTCACTTTGTCAACCTGCAACTTCAACTCTTGCATGAGGATGCAGCCCTGTTCTCTCAGACTTCCACCTTGCCAATTGATTGGCCATTACCTAGGTCTTGACCCAGCCCACCTTGCCAATTGATTGGCCATTACCTAGGTCTTGACCCAGCCCGCCTTGCCTGGGCTGTCTCACAAGAAATTGTTGTTAACTAACAGGTTGAGCATTGCACAGCAGGTCCAAGTTTCTGTGTTAACTAACAGGCTGAGCATTGCACAGCAGGTCCAAGTTTCTGTGTGGCTGCCCTGCAGTAACTTCAGTCTATGATAGGAAGGTAATGCAATTAGTACACAAAAAATTTTGTATCTTTATTTCTAAGACATTAACCAACTGTGGGGCACAACATCACAAACTTCATAAAGAATCAGTAAGAGATGCATACTGACATGGCCTTTTCAATGTACTGGGTTTCCACACAAAAATCTAAATGAATGGGAAAAACCCAGAGCATAGCTGCTAAACAGATCTATCCAAGATGAACAATTAAAAATAGGGAGAATTTATTTTGTTTTGCTAAAATGCACAAAAACATAATATTTACTCGTTGAAAGTGATGAGACAGACGAAAATAGTCATGGAATCTCTTGAAGCCGACACTACATCTGACTGAAGGCATTGCAACAAACTGCACTCCTCGTGAAGGGAACACTCAACAACACTTACCGAGCAAAAGCTCGGGCCAGCCACTGGCCTGGCATTTCTCATTACAGCAACTTGTAGTAATGAGTTGGAAAACAAAAACCAGGCATCTGGGATGTAAGTCAACATATTCGAACATAAAACATTGCAGTGGCATCACAAATAAAGAAAAATTTTGTACTACTCAAATGGTAACAAACATATATTTTTTTTAATATTTCATAGTGACATCACAAAATTGAAAAAAGAAAAAAAATACTTTTCACAGTCTGAGTGTATTTTGTGTGGATGGATGTTCCCGTTTCAGAAACATGCACACATTCATTATGCAAAGATCATATTGCTCTTCTCTATCACTGCAATGCAGTGAGTACAGTTCCTTTTTCATCAGCATGTCCAATGCACAAAGCATTGTGCTGTCAAGACATTCCACTCAAAATGTATTCTGAGATTCTTAGGAAGCAGGTGAAACACTTCAGTCCAAAGTGCTTCTTCCATTGACAGATAATAGTTGCAAGGAGTTCCAAAGCAAAGACACCGAGATTCCTGATGGCAGGCCCTAAAAAGCCCACAGAGGTATAATACTATAAGACCAGACAATTGGAAGCCAAGCGCCTGGACAGCATGACATCAGAAAGGAGGGAGTGCCAGGCACTCGGCATTGCCAACACCAAGATGTACTGGTGCACACTCACCTTTCACTCCTTCAAGTGCAGATGAGAGGGACACAGACTTTTTACGCACCCAGCCACCCACCAACTCGTACTTAGTACAACTCATTATTCTACACCATAGCACACTATTGTATTAGCACAGGCATCATTTGGAGACCAACACCTTAATTAACAATGGTAACACATACCAATACTCATTATAAGCACTCCATGGGCTTGGTAACTGCCTCTTGACAAAACAACCATACGTCTTTTCAGAGACTAGTTTGAGACTGTCAGTGCTACTTCAGAAACCAAGGGCTTTTTCCATTAAAACTTTTCAGTCTTACATCATTTCCCTTTGTACAAATTACATAAATTATTTATCCTGTTGATTGTAAACAACAACTATCAACAAGTACTAATTTACAGAAGAACAAATGATTTCAAAGAACAGAGATTTGAAAAGTAACTTTGTCCAGCAAGTGTACTTGGGAAGTCCAGGTGCAAGACCCAAGGATGGCTGGATGCCAGCCACACTTCACGCCAGCTTGTAAAGCAAGCGTCTCCCTCTACTTGAAGCTCAGCACAGTGCGCTTGATGATGTCCACACACTCCTCCACCTGTCCCTTGTTGATGACCAGGGGTGGGGCCAGTCGGATTATGTCACCATGTGTGGGCTTGGCAAGTAGACCATTGTCACGCAGTCGCATACACACCTCCCAAGCATCAAAGCCTGCAAAGAAAATCCAGGCCATTTCACTCTGCAGTCACTTCTCTCCCACCATTTTCCCCTTCAGACACAAACAGCCCTCAAAAATATCTTGCATGACAAACATGTGCATACACATGTCCACGGGAAAATGGAGAGTCACACGAGTGACTGAGCAATGGCCAAAAGAGCTGTCCAATAACAAGAAGACAGGATTTTGATTAGGCCACACCCCCCTCAAAAAAAAGTTGTGATTACGATAACAAGACAGACCCTATTTTTTTCTGTCAACTTCATTTAAATAAATAAATAAACAAACAAATAAACGATAAATTAACTGCAGGTTGTCTAATCTTCCCTGCCCTATGAGCACTTGGGGAATCTCCTATTCAAATAACTTTTTTAAGAGCTTCCAGCAAAAGAGAAATTTAGATTTATGTACAACCTGATCCCTTTAAAAAATAAACCACAAACCCCCCCCCCCCCCCCCCCAAACAAGTATTAACACACACACACACACTACCAGGCATGAATACATTCACTTATAGCTAGCATACACTTGGTCATGTACACACACACACACACTCTTACATGCATGAATACATTCACTTATAGCGTGCATGCATCCACTTAACCCTTACCGTGGCAGTCGCGTACTGAGACGCGCTCCGCCTAGCTGCGCCACTGTGGCAGTCGCGTATAAAGACGCGCTCGATACCCCATGTGTTGTCTTAGCTCTACAGCTACATGATAGGCCCGTTTAGCTTGCAGAGAATGGTCGCTACCTAGAGATAAGAGATAGGGCCTTGGTTTGACTATCATATAGCACTTGATTTTTGGCGAGAACGAGTTTGCAAGCTAAATTTAGGCGTTGTTGTTGTGCGTCGAGCGAACGTTGAAATTCGCAATGGCTGCTCTGCGCCGGCATCCTAGAAATGTCTTCGAAGATGTGCAGTTTCTAGACTTCAGTGAAGATTCCGATTATGACAGTGATGACAATGTAGACTTAGCAATTCGAAGAGGCATCCCTGATGAAAACAATCTGTCTCCCATCGCCCAGGCACCCACTGAATGACTGATCGCGAGATCGAAGACAATCACAATGTTACGAATGTAAACAATGACTGGTCGAGGGAGAGGAGCGAAGTGCTGCAATGCCCCTTCACGGGTGAGTCGAAGCTGTGTGTGAATTTGCCTTCGAATCCAGAGCCCATTAATTTCTTCAAACTGTTCATCGATGACTCTATCGTAGAAGTGATGGTTGACCAGACCAATCTGTATGCTGAGAAGATCCACACGACCAATCCATCGCTGCACTCTCGACTTCGCAGCTGAGCTGGAAACCTGTCACGTCACCAAAGATGAAATGTGCGTGTTCCTTGCAGTCATTTTGATCACTGAACTCGTCATCAAGTCAAGCTTGTCCAAATATTACTCTACAAGCCCCTCTGTGTGACTCCTTGCTTTGAAGCATACCACAAGAGGACTGATTATGAGAGATTCTTACAGCAGTCTGAAGCAACTGGTGGTCCCTCCCCCACCCCTTCTACCTCCACTGGTGGTGTCTCCCCCACCCCTTCCACCTCCACTGGTGGTGCCAATGAGACAATCAGATTTTTTAGAATGAGAATGGTTCAGTCTTCCTTGATACTTACCCTTAGCATTCAAATATTCCTTCTTTAGTTGACTGGACTCTTTTTGATTCTCTTTGGAATACCACATATTTTTGCATGTAAGCCAGTAAGGTGACAAATTAGTGTATACATGATTTTATACTTGGCATTTAGAATGTTGGGCCCTCTCTTTCCTTGGAGCATTAGTAACATTTTAGCAACATATTTTGTCAGCATGTATTGCATAGCTGAATAGAAATAATATAAATAATAAATGTATCAGGAGGTGTCCGGAAATAACCCTTGTGGATTTTTTGTACAACACATGGTTTCCTAATGATGTATCATGATTTTGAGAACACAAAGTGCATGAGAAATAATTTGTTTTTCCTAATGTCATATCATGAGACCATCTTCAGACAATTTCTTTATAATTTTAGCACTGGAAATTCTTGTGTACAATTGAGCTTGGCCAATTAATGATGCCTCAAATTTCCTAATTTTGTCAGTTTGAAAAATTATGAATAAATATAGATTGAAAATAGAAAGACAGTGCTTGTTTTATGTTGTTGTTGGTTCATTTCTGAACATTTCACCAACACATTGTGTCTGTGTAAGTTGTACTGTTAAGGAGCTATGATGAAAAGAAGTAAGGTGGTGCGTTTTTTTCTTCCGAAGTCCTTGTTAATTTGCCACAGAAGGACAGTGATGGCTTTTTTATGACGCCACGGTAAGGGTTACGTCATGTCCACACACGCTATAGGCCAGTGGTTGGAGCGTTTGCCTGCTATTGCTTGTGGCTAGTGACAACATCAGTGGAAGCTGTGCAGATCCTCGACTAGCATCCTTGGGCAAGGCCCTCAACTCTCATTGCTTCTCCCCATCCATAAGTAAAACTGGATACCAGCAAGGGCGGCAATGGCACCCTGTAGTGCACTTGACTGTCGTCAGTGGCCATGAGATAGCTATGGGTTGGAATATTCCCCAGGAGGTAGAGTTGATGCTAGTGATGGACTGTGAGTGTCTTATCTGTCGCTGTATTTGTTATCAAGCACCAGTGAAGGATGAATCAAGTGGCCAACTGATTGGAGGTCAATTTTAAAGCAGTTTGAGACTTAGCCATGGGTGGTATGTGGTTATAAAAACCACACCTTTACTTTCACTCACACACATACACACACACGACTCACTGTGGTTGATAACGATGGCGTTGAGCAGTCCCTTGCCGCGGACAATGCTGACCACATCCTTGGGCAGTGTGTTCAGCTCCTTGCGCAGCAGCTCTCCCATCTTCTGGGAATTTTCTGCCAGCTTCTCCCGCTCCAGCACCTGCAGGCAAACGGCACACTGGAGCCTATGGACCTAGCTAAGTTGGCGGTCTTAGAAAGGAGCACTCATTTCTCTTTGAAAAAGAATCCACAGACATGAGAATTTCAAATGCACACACTGAACTCATTATCTTTACATTACCAAGTCCACTGGAATACAAGTCTGTTATTTGAATGTTTAAAAGTATGTCTACATTAATGTGATAAGTGGACAGCAGATGACGCATACAACTGAACCAAAACTGGTCACCACATCCTGCATGCAACTATAAGGGACATCTCTACCCTCATCTCCCAACAAACAGAACAAGAAGGGCAAAGCCCATACGACTCACATGCTTGACCTTGACCTTTATATGACCTTGACCTTCAGGTGACCTTCAAGGTCAAGGTCAAACAACTAAACCTACCAATGACATCATACACTAAGAAATGCTTTACACATTTTTCCTACCAAAATACATGTGACCTTGACCCAAGGTCAAGGTCATCCAAGGTCATGCAACACAAAGCTGTTAATTCAAGACATAGGAAGCACAATGGTGCTTATTGGCACTTTCTACCATGAGATATAGTCACTTTTAGTGGTTCACTACCCCATTTTGGTCACATTTCATAAGGGTCAAAGTGACCTTGACCTTGATGATATGTGACCAAATGTGTCTCATGATGAAAGTATAACATGTGCCCCACATAATTATTAAGTTTGAAACAGTTGTCTTCCATAGTTCAGGGTCAAGGTCACTTCAAAATATGTATACAATCCAATTTTGAAGAGCTCCTGTGACCTTGACCTTGAAGCAAGGTCAACCAAACTGGTATCAAAAGATAGGGCTTGCTTTGACCTATATACCACTTGTAGCTAAGGTCGCCATTCTCAATAACGTGGGAGAAAATTGGGAAAATGTGAAAAATGACTGTTTTTGAGACCACATTTATGGCTCCTGTGACCTTGACCTTGAAGCAAGGTCAAGTCACTATGTATGTTTTTTGAGGCCTTGTCATCATACACCATCATGCCACATTTGGTGTTGATAGACTTAATAGTCTCCGAGAAAAATCCAACGTTTAAGTTTTTTACGGACGGACGGACGGACGCCCGGACGGACGGACGGACGCCCGGACGGACGGACGACACGGCTCAGTACATAGACTCACTTTTGCTTCGCATGTGAGTCAAAAATCAACACCTAGCCTATGTTCACAGCGTCTCCTGGCTAGAGGTAAAAGGTGAGAGGACAATCAGAATCAAACGTTCACACAGGCTGAATGACGGCCACTAACGGCATCAATTGCTGTCAGTCACCACTCACATCCAGGGCTGCCATGGCCACACGGCAGGCCAGGGGGTTGCCTCCAAAGGTGGAGCCGTGTTGTCCAGGCTTGATGGTCAGCATGACCTCATCGTCAGCAAGCACGGCCGAAACCTGAAGCAGTGAACAAATCCCAATGCTTTTACTATTGTTTCATTTGCTCCATGCAGAATGAGCTGGTCTGGCCTGCTTTGAGTGAGCAGTAGGTATCCATCAAAGACAATCAAAATACTAAATCGTTTGCCACTGCATCCTCTGGTCATAGTCACATGCCAAGGCAAATAAATATTTATATATATAATAAATCTTGCGGTTACAGTAACCCAACCGACCCTATGTTTCTAACAAACCTAAACTTTATTCACTGATTGTGCACAAAATAAGAATGAAAGAAATCCTGTAAATAACAACTGTGTGCTCTCTCATCTTCTCTGGCATATGTGCACTTGGGGAATCCACATTTAAATAAAGAAACTGTTTTCGGCGAAAGACGTTTGATTTATGTTCAATCCAGCCTCTTCTATTAATAAAAAACCATTTTTAAAATTCAAAAAATAAAAACCAACAATAAAATAAAAAGAAAGAAAAATTCTGGCCGACCTCTTGACCCTTTTATCTCCCATGTTATCTTCACCACAAATTAACCATCCCACCCCCAAATCACAGCACTCAAGTTCCCTTTCAACTGTCCCAACTGCAGAGGTTGTTGACCTTTTCCATAGAGGACTATCTAAACAGGGAAGTATGCCATGTAGCAGGGACTATTCCATCCATGGCAGGCATTCCCATTCAACGAGGACTACCCCATCCAACGAGGACTACCCCACCCACGGTGGTATGTCCATACTGTGGATAACCCCCACCTCTGCAATCTTGTCTGACAGAAGACAACAGACAGTACTCACAGGCAGCACTCCACCAGACAGGGCCTTGCCCAGCATGACCATATCTGGACGGGCATTTTCATGGTCAACAGCCAGGCGCCTACAAAAAAAGGAGTATTTTTTGGTATCCCGCTGTGGCGAGATCATCTCCCCTCCCCCCTTTGTATTTACTAACCTGTGGTATGTAAGTTAGTGAGGCCGCCAACCGTGATAAAAATAGTAATGATAGTGTGTTATGGCTCGACAGCCATAGTTCCACTGTGTGTTTGGGGGTTGAGTTAAGAATTGACCCACCGCATCTCCCTACGCGGTTCATGGGAGGCGAGTGACTAGAGACACCGTGACTTGCCTTATGTTTGCTCTGAACTGTTCTGGTGATTTTTGTGCTTAATAGCCTTGCATGGCCTAGAGAGGATGATGGGCCGTAAAACACCATCCATCTATCCATTTGTCGCCAACTTGATATACACGCTCTGTGCTAATGTGCGGAGCGGAGACGTGTGATTGGCCGCATTTCTAAAACGTGACTGAAGATTTTCTGTGATAGACCTTGCTTTATATGGGGACCATGTGATTGGACAGCGAGGTAACGTGGGTGTGGCCCGAGTGTTTCCATTGGATGGGAGAGCACTAAAATCTAAGGCGTCCGCATATCGGGTATATAATCCCTGGCAGCTCAGTGGCGCGCGCGGGAAATTCAACCAACCAGAAAAGACCATCACGTGTGTAAAGCGGCGCCTCTCCCCACTCCACCGTCAGAAGAGTAAAGCGCCTGCCCCCAGAGTCAAGTCGAATTGCCGTGCCTGCCTGCGTCCGAAACTACGATTTGTACTATCTACGCCTGCCCCAGGGTCAAGTCGAATTGCAGTGTTTGCCTGCATCCAAAACTACGAAGAATACTATCTACGCCTTCCCGTCACCGGATGAAGATTCTCGTTTCAAGCCTGCCTGTGTCCGAGGCTACGAAAGGATATTTCTACATCCGCCCATTGCCAGGGCGAAACTCGTTCGTTGTGCTTGTGCACTCGTTGACCCCTGCTCCCCTTTCCCTCTCCCTTCTCACCAGCACTTCTAGAGCCGCTGCTACAGTCGTCCTGAAGGTAGGAACCTTTGTGTAAGCGGATTAGCGTAAGCATGAATCACGGTCACCTCGTTTTAGGACTACCTCGTGTTTTTGTTGGGAACAGACTACGAATAAGATAAGTAAGATTTTGATCGTTGGCGAGTCATAGCTGTTTATTCTATATTGAAGGTTGAATTAAATTATTGTTTCTCGATCACCATTACTAACATTTAATTATCCATGATTATTGTTGCTAGGAGAAATTAAAGTGATTTGATTTTGACCTTTGTCCTCATCGTCTTTCTGTTGTGTTCCATCTTTGATAGAATGACTGTGTGAGCGTATATTCCCCTAGACCCTTTTATTCAGAAACAAGCCAAGTCGAACTCGTAACACCCATGGTACGCGAGAAATATCGTGATAGGCGTCCTCCCGCCAGAGTAGTATCGCGAGATTGTTTGAGATGCGATTGCAAATTTCTCGCTCTGGTTTTACTGGTCTAAGGGAGATAAATCTTGTTTACCTGTGTAACTGAAGGAATGTGCAAGCAGATTTAGTTCCCTTTAGTAAATCTTTTACACTGATGATCAGAAATCGTAACTTTTGTGCGTATGGTGTATGTGTTGACAAAATGGTGAGAGAGCGACGAACGGAGATGCTGGAACATGCGATTTCTGATGGCTCTGATGAGGAAGATGCTCTTATACATTGTCTATCAGAAGAAGAGTATGATGAAAGCGATGATAGCGAACGTGAAATCAAAGTCAATGATCATTGAATAGAAGGAACACATTTTTTGCTGCGTCAGTCAGCAGGAAAACATTGAATCTTCAAAACAACAAACAGGTCACAATGGTTCAAAGGCGTCGAGGCTAAATATTGTGATTGTTCTCCGAAATCGTAAGTTTTTCATGATTTAGTTGATTGCAAGCTTCCATCTGCTTGTATTTGTCTATACTAAATGTTTATAAATATTTGCATTACTTGGATATTGAAATTTAAAGTTTTTCATTTTCTGAGTGCTTGTATGCTTCCCATAACAGCTAGTGAACCGTTTCTTTTCCTACTTTTTAATTTTTGCGCATGTACACACTCAATTCTATGGTGTGTAATTCATAATTAGCACTTTTAGTCACTTAGATCATCCTTTGGATGTAAAGAGTAAATAAAGAGCTTTCATTTGAGATATAATTTGTCTTGTTATCTTATGCCTTTGTATTTTTATTATATGTTTGAAAATGCATGAAAAACTTATGATTCTGGAGAACAATCACAATATTTAGCCACGACTCCAGTGAAATAAACTTGTTACAGAAGTGTCAACAAAAGCCAGCAAGATGATTAAGATGACAAACCTCCATGCATAGAGGTCATTACATGCTTCAGATGCATTTCTCTCTCTTGCTCACTCTCAGTCACCAACAATCTCTTTGAAAAGTGGAGTTGTCTTCCCTCTACAACCTCCACCTTTTGCGTGAAGCATATTCGTAGATATTAAACTTAGACAAAAAGCCAGGAGTTAATTTCAGTTCTGTTATTATATCACAAAAGAAAATGACCAAAAAGTTAAATGTGATACCAAATCAAGCATGTATTATACTTCAGGACAACTAACCATTGTAGTAACTCATTGAAAACAGGGTCAACTTCATCCAGAGAGATTGAGAGAGAGAGAGAGAGAGAGAGAGAGAGAGAGAGAGAGAGAGAGAGAGAGAGAGAGAGGAGAGAGAGAGAGAAAAGGGGGGGAGGAGGGGAGGGGAGGGGAGGGGAGGGGAGGGGAGGGGAGGGGAGGGGAGGGGAGGGGAGGGGAGGGGAGGGGGGGGGGGGGGGGGGAGGGGGGGGGGAGGGGAGGGGAGGGGGGGGGGAGGGGAGGGGAGGGGGGGAGGGGGGGGAGGGGAGGGGAGGGGGATTTTCAGTCTCCTTGAATGCAACATTTACTTTAACATAAAACAAGACCTAGTCAGATGTGCAACTTCATTTTGTTACAGAAATACTCTGCTCATCAACTATGTTTCCACACCAAACATCTTGTTCCAGCTGGGGGCAAGTAGGAAGGGGACCCAGTGCTTTTGGGAGGGCCCTCAAGGCACACTTGAGCCAGCAGCCAAGCAAGGCACACAGTGTGAGCCACGGAACTTCAGTCCCAGGGAGACTTGCCAGACAGCAAAGCAGGGGACTTACTTTCCAGTCCTAGCAAGGCCAGTCTGGACCTCGTCAGCAATCCAGAGCACCTTGTTGCGTGTGCAGATCTCGCGCACGCCACGCAGATAGCCCTCCTTGGGCACCACCACACCGGCCTCACCCTGGATGGGCTCCACCATGAAGGCGCACACATTGGGGTCAGCCAGCTCCCTCTGCAAGGGCAGACAGTCAGTGCAGGCAGGTATCATGCTGTCTGCTTTATACACTTGATTGTTCAAAGTATTAGTCTTCCATCCATGCTCTATACTTGCCCACACACCAAACCATTTCTCCAAAACTAAAACATTCCAAGTCCTCAGTTAAGTGGCAAAAATCCTACAACTAGTGCCACCTTAGGCGTGCACATTTTATACACCTACCCACAAATGCCTCATCTTCCAGCTGTGCAAAGCACAGCAATGCAAAGAGTGACATCATTGATAGGGTTATCATTTCCACTAACCTCATCTTCAACATCAGTCCTCCCCCAACTTCACTCATTTCTTCTTAAATATCTTTCATATATCATGATCAAAGCAAGCAGTGCTCTTGCCTAGGTATCAGGCTCCCCTGACAGTTTTACCTATCACCACTTTTACTGCTACCACTCCTATTTTCACCACTGACTATTTCCATCACACTTCTGCAATCACTGCCTTTACCCTTCCTCTCGTGACGTCAAAACAGTCATCCCTGTCACTGCCCATCACATCCATCAACTCATCATCCATCTCCAACACCATTCCTAACCACCACCACATCTATCTTTCATCCACTTGCACCGTCATCACTGCTACAGCTCCATTCCTCCCATTCCCACTCCAGCTTTCTTGCTGCCGACACTGCAATCTCACCTCCAGGGCACCCAGGTCATCATAAGGGATGACAGTGAAGCCAGGCATGAAAGGGCCGTAACCATCGTAGCTTTCAGGGTCGGTGGAGCTGGAGACAGCACTCATGGTGCGGCCCCAGAAGTTGCCTGCTGCGAAGACAATCTTGGCCTCGTACTTGGGGATGCCTTTGACCATGTAGGCCCACTTGCGAGCCAGCTTGCAGGCTGTCTCTCCCCCCTCCACACCTGGCAACAGCACAGCACATGGAATAAAGTGAAAGATCTTGCAGAAGAAGAAAGAGGGGGAAAGCATTAACTGACTGGAACTGTCGAGACCACAAACCCATGACAGAGATAGTCTTTGGAAAATTATCATTAGAGCAATACTTTAAGCTGAATAACCTCAAGCAGAAAATTTCTCAAGAACTTTTTCTCACATTTACTGAACTATATACACAAATTTTTAAAACCTACATGTCTATGGATTAAAAAAATTATTTAATTTACCATAAACAAATTATGGGTCATTGTTGTTATACAATGTCTCAGAAATCATCACATTGCTCAATGAAGTTTTTCATTGTTAATTTCTACATTTCCAACTGCTGCATGAATGGGGAAGTCCACAACCGGGGCTTCCAGAAGGTGAAAGGAGCATCCAGTGTGAGAATAGGCTATGTCAGGTGTAAATGCACTTTCTGACCGCATTTGCAAAACCCCACTTATAAACCCCATACTGCAAGCATTAGGAAATGTTGCAGAAAGCGTCAAGAACATCTCTAGAGAGAGGAGGGGCTGCCACAAACTGCAGCCTACCCAGGGTACAAGGGAAGAAGACACCACAAACTGAGGCAGATTACGAATGCCACCCACTCACCTGTGTTCATGGGGAGCACCTTGTCATACTTGAAGAGCTTGGTGATGTACTCTTCGTACTCGCCCAGCACGTTGTTGTAGAAGGCTCGGGAGGAGAGGGTGAGAATGTCTGCCTGCTTCTTTAGGGCTGCCAAGATCTTGGGGTGGCAGTGTCCCTGGTTGACCGCACTGTAGGCACTCAGAAAGTCGAAGTAGCGGTTGCCCTCCACATCCCACACGAAGACGCCTGCAACAAAGCACCCACTGTTCATTAACTCATTCGCGGTGCGTAGGCTCATATGAGCCTATGCGTCGAACGTAGCCTACCACATTAGCATATTTTTGACCCCTTACAACAAGGAAAGTGTGGTTTAGGGAACTAGTCTAGTCTAATTAGTCTCTGTACTATAGTTTGCCAGCTTTAGATCCACACACAGATCTTTCCCGCCAGACCATAACCTTTATTAGCGTTGCACTAGGAGGCACGAAGTAAACAGCAATGGCGGCGGAGCGTGAATCGCAGCACGAGGTGGGTGAGCCAGTGGAAATTGCTATAGAGGAGGGTTCTGATGCTGAAGAGGATGCTTTGTATGAGATAGGAACTGATGTAGATGATCCCTTTCATGATGATGATGATAGTGGTGATTTTCCTCTCGCTAATGATGAGGTATCAGAGAGCGAGGATGAGAGCGAAGCTGTCATGCTGGCTGAAACTAGGTCGACCTTGCCACCATGATCGGTAGTTCATTGTAGGCTCATATTGATTGTAACTCAGGACTAATAAACTCAATCATCACAAAATTTCTCCAGTGTGTTTTTGTGCCATTTTTTGAAGTTCACTTTTTTTTTAATAGAGCTCTAGACCAAGAAACAAGCAGTGGGCACTCTGAGAAAGAGAGCTGGGTGAAAGACCTATTTTTTTCAAAATAGTGGCTCTACTTACTGTCATGGCAAGTGTAGTGTTTTCTTAGCTTGACAAAGTGCAGCATTTGGCTAGCTTTGGCAAAGAAAGACCTTTCTAGCCATACCAAGTTTAGCTTTGTAGCTACAGTATTTATTTTATAACGATTTTTCAAACTAAGTCCATTTTCCTGCGATTGCAGGGGACAGACGCACTAGAAATTCTGCGCCTTGAATGAGTTGCCCTGCAGAAACTGCATACATTTCCACATCATTTACTGGGGCGCAGCAGCCAGGGTTCAGGCTGATAATGGACACCAAGTTTCTCCCCGTTACATTGTACCATTTCCTTTTCATTGTCCCTTCACACACAAAAAGTTCTCAAGAAACCCTTTGGCAGGACACGTGGCCTGGATGTTATTTTCCTATGCACTGTAGGCGGCCTCACATTGTTTACATTTGGCAAGCTTGCAGCTGTTCTACAGTGAGATTAAAATAGTGTGACACATGACAAGAAGAGCAATGAACAACACTAAAAGACAGCTCTGACGAGAACTTTCTTGGTGTGCAGATGAGGAAGGTGAGGACTACTGCGTGCATGCCAATGCATGTCTGCTAAGTACTGCTGATGAAGAAAGAGCTTGTGTGGCCACTGACGGAGGTGGTGGGCTTGGGGTGTTCATGGGAGCTGACAGATGACAGAACTATCAGATAAGCTGGTCACCTATCCAGCCACCATGCACTAGCTTAGGCTGAGCCTGGGTCTCTTCCCTGCTTCAGAACAAGACATATCCTCTTGCCCTATCTCATGCCAAGTTCACTAACCTGACATTTATTATTGTGTCTGACAAGCTAGAGGAGAAAAGGTTAATTTATTACTGGGACAGCTTCTATCTTCTTGTACCCTTCATTTAAAACTTCAGCTTGAAATCAAGCATGCATTTATCACTATTCAATCTCTATCCCTTATGTAGGCAAGCTTACAGTTTTGATTACGAGATAAAAATAGTATCATACCTTGATGCATGCTGAAAATCCTGAAAAAATGACAACCTGGTACTGCTGTGATAAGGCCACACACACAAAATTGTGGTTAATGTAATATGGTCAAAACGGAGAGAGTCGGTAGGTAGGCCTCAACTTTTTTCTTTATTTTCTTTTTAGAACAAGCCAGAATGAACATAAACCAACTTTATTTCAATGAAAAGGCTTTTGAAAACTAAAACAGCTGATTCCCTTAGTGCTCATAGGACAGGGAAGATGGGACAGTGCTCATAGGACAGGGAAGATGGGACAGTGCTCATAGGACAGGGAAGATGGGACAGTGCTCATAGGACAGGGAAGATGGGACAGTGCTCATAGGACAGGGAAGATGGGACAGTGCTCATAGGACAGGGAAGATGGGACAGCACTCATAGGACAGGGAAGATGGGACAGCACTCATAGGACAGGGAAGATGGGACAGTGCTCATATGACAGGGAAGATGGGACAGCGCTCATAGGACAGGGAAGATGGGACAATGCTCATAGGACAGGGAAGATGGGACAGTGCTCATAGGACAGGGAAGATGGGACAGTGCTCATAAGACAGGGAAGATGGGACAGTGCTCATAGGACAGGGAAGATGGGACAGCACTCATAAGACAGGGAAGATGGGACAGTGCTCATAGGACAGGGAAGCTGGGACAACACTCATAGGACAGGGAAGATGGGACAGCACGCAGTTCGTTGTTTACCATAATTTTCTTTCTTTTTATTTTTGCGTAATTGAAACACAGTTTAGGGTCGGCAGAAAAAAAGGGATCTGTCAGGTTACCATAACCACAACTTTTTTTTGAGGGGGGGACTTACTTTTTGCAGCAGTGCGTTTGAAAGCAGTGTTTGCCATGCACACCTGGTTAAATAATCAATACTTACTGATGCTGGCAGCTGTAGTCAATCTGCCAATGCTGTTTAGGGAGTGAGATATTTTTACACATACTCTCCAAACACAAATAAGAGACTGACCAACTAACTGAAATTGCATGGCTAAAGCCTGCAGACTCTTAATTTCTTTTCATCCTGAAGGGTAAAAAATAAAACAAAATTTTAAAAAAGAAATAATAAAGGTAAACAACAAAAATGCGTGATTGTCCCATCTTCCCTACAGGTGAGAACTATTTCAGTTCTTTAAAAAGTTTTTCGTGAAAATGTTTTATTTCTGTTCAGATGGATCTACTGTATACATCTCTCTCTCTCTCTCTCTCTCTCTCTCTCTCTCTCTCTCTCTCTGTGTCTGTCTGTCTGTCTGTCTGTCTGTCTCTCTCTCTCTGGCCTCTTTTTTTTAAGTTTCCTTAAAATCAGGCCTACCTACCAATCCTCCACCTCACCCTCTTTTGGGGTCATATTACTGTAACCACAATTTTATTGTCTAAAGCACCTAGAACTGCAGACAGTACATCAGCTTGCAGGACAGCTCAATGAGGTCATTCCTTTCATCAATTACCTCCTTTTGGCTTAACACATGGACTATACCCCACAGGTTGACATCACTGCCCTACATGGTTGCTCTAATGCACGGGCTATGAGGTGGCTCAGGCAGTGCAGTTGTAGAACTTGCAACCAGGTGACAGGGTTTAGAACATCCAGAGAAAAGTTTACTCACCTTCACCCTTACAGAGGGCGACTGGAAGGGGGTGGTAGTTGTGGGCACCAAACTTGTCTTCACGGTCAAAGACAGCCTGGGACTTGGAGCCAAGCTTGGCAGTTGCAGTCTGGGCAGCAGCAGCAGTGCTTTTGTGGAGAGCACCAGACACCAGGGAGGTGACAGGAATCCTCAGGCGGCTTAGCATGGTGGATGGGTGAGGTCTGCTGCAACACAATGGCACTGTCTGCCTGACTGACAAATGGAGCTTTTCACTATTTCAGCCAATCACTGAATCAGCCTTTGCTAATCACTAATGGAACAGGGAATCTTTGAAGGTCACCACTAACCCAGTTAGCAGAAACAGCCCTGACAGAAGGCAATACACATGCTACACCATGATGGCAGAAACAGCAATGTCTGAAGGCAATACGCACACTACAACATGATGGAAGAAACAGCACTGAGGGCATCACATGCACTACAGCATGTTGGAAGAAACAGCAATGATTGAAGGAAATCCATACACTGCAACATTAAGTTCAAAGAAACTGCAGCCAAATACGCTGAAGGCCACCATGTGATCATCAATACAGTGTAGTCCGTCTTTCCTCGGTTACGAAATAACATGCCGTCACAAAGACCAAGTTGTCACAGCTCTCCTCCATCATCTACAATAATAATAATAATAATAATAATAATAATAATAATAATAATAATAATAATAATAATGAATATCATTTATAATGCACATTTCTTGCAAGAACTCCATGCACAGGCATAGCCATATTTACATGCAGTTACTCGTCAGTCATACTACATAGCACAACACTAGTACGACTATCATACCAGGACTTGAAAAAACTAGGAGGTTACAGAAAAGCAAGACAAAACATATGGGTTTTTTACTGAGATTTTAACATGGACATAGTAGGTGCATCACGTAGGCCAGCCGGCAGGGAATCCCAGACACTAGGGGCAATGAAACTGAAACTACGCTCTCCGAAAGACTTGGTACTACGCTTTCAATTTTCATAAGCTTTTCACTTGATGAGCGGAGAGAACAGGAAGGGTGATAGGTACAAAGGGAGGCCGAAAGATATGCCGGAAGGGTTGAATCAAAATGACGGTACGCCTAAACAGCAATTTTTGTACTGGCAGCGGAAATTAATGGGAAGCCAGTGTAGATGTTTCAGGAGGGGTGTCACATGATCGCGCTCCCTTCATAAGAACCAGACGTGCCACACTGTTTTGAACTCGTTGCAGACGGTTTAGTTGTTCTGCCGGAAGACCCGCCAGGACCAAATGTGGTACATCTTATTAGCTTTATCATAGTTTATGAAACATTTTATTATCTTAATACATAAAGCATTTAGGGGTTTTCTTAAAGATGATGTGATTTGCGGCTGTCAGCCACATACACAAGTTTGAAGTTGAATACACATAAACACCTTTTGTGCGCATGCACACACACACACACACCACTATAGCCTCTTTCTCTCCATTTCAGACCAACAATGACAGGAACATGGTGATCAACAACACTTCATGAGACTGACACTCTAGATACAAGCACACCTGGGAAGAACATCTTCACTCAGAATGTCTTAAGCCAAGTTAAGGTCAAACCTTTAAATGTATCCACTTCTACCACATCTCAGACAAACTCAACAATGATACTGTCACTGTCAGCAGCTGTGCTCAATCTCCACAGATCTTGCTCTACCCTAATACATGGCCAGGTTTCATGTTGCATTATATTTATATGCACTGGTAGTGTGCTTATTAGATTAACCCATTATCACAGCTCCTACCACAAGAATTATGTGGCCAAGGTGGAGGAGATCCTACTAATGAAAACAGCAAATAATGTATTCAAAGCTTTGATACAGCTCACCAGTCTATCTACTCAAAACTTTTTAACAACTCATCAATCTATCTATTCAAAGCTTGTAAACAGCTACTAGTCTATTCAAAGCTTGTAAACAGCTTACCAGTCCATTGAAAGCTTTTAGTTTTAAACAGCTCACCAGTCTATTTACTCAAAACTTTTTAACAGCTCACCTGTCTGTTTACTCAAAGCTTTTAAACAGCTTACCAGTAAATTTTTTCAACCTTTTTAAACAACTGACCAGTCTATTGAATGTTTTCAAACAGCTGATCACTCCATCTTTTCAAAGCTCCCTGACAGGTCACCAGACTTAGGGTACACTTCTGAATTGCAAGTGGAAATCTCACCCATCGAAGATCCAGGTACTTGACCTTAGGGTGCAAAGGTCCTTTTGGTGTCTTCTATGCACCTGCCTTCCATAAACGCCAAGCAACACACCTCTGACCTAGCAACACTGACCCCAGAACCCCCCTCGCCACCCCCACTTACACAAACCTAAATACACACCAATCATACATTGTATTGCTGTAGTACTATTAATTGTGATATTTAATAGCACTAGCAACTTTTTTAAAGCACTTGCCACCAAGAAAAAATCTACTCACAGTAAACCCAACCAAATGCTGTATTATATCTCAGCCAACCAGTTACATTTCAATTTGCAGTGAAGTGCAGAAGTGCAAAAAGCTAGCCGAGTTGTAGGTATCAGATTTGCTCATAAAAAGTGCAGTAAAAATACTAAAATACATGGCTTGTGGCCTCCAAGTAAAAGTCATTCATACTTATTTTTAAATGATTACAGCTTGCTTTCTGGATCAGAATTCCTTCAAGTAAATAGTTTCAGAACTAGGACTGCAACTAGTTTAACATTCATCACTCTTGAAATTATTCCTTTCCAAGAATGTCAAGCCAGTTCTAATAAAAAGTTGCTTTAAATACAAGTTTCAAGAAATTAAATAGCTACACAGGAGTGTGTCCCCATTAGTCCAGAGAAGTTAATACAAGTGTGGAGAGCAATGTCTAGGGAAGGATAATGAGCGAGTTTGCAATGTGCAGTGATAGCTGTGTCTCAACGCTCAGCACAACTACAAGACTTCTGTTCTCACGACTATCTAGTGATCTAATCTGTATTAGAAATTTGTCACCTCGTTCATAGTGCACATGCACCCGCACAAATTCATTATTTTCCGGTGCTGATGCACCTAACAAAATCATCAAGATCAAAGCTTATTTGCATGATCCAGCTGCTTTCTTCCCTCCAACTACCCACCCACACGCACTTTTTGGGGTTGGTATTGCATCAGCTCATCTTATTGCGTGGGGGAAAATTAGTCAAGCACTTCGTTTCCAGAGGGAGTTCAACATTAGAAGATGTTGGGAAACGCTAGCGCTGGCCGAGACTATTGGCCAAGTAGTCGACGAGCGCGGACCGACATATAATCATTACTAGAAATTGATCTTTCAAATCTTGTTCAAGGCAAGGCTCAACTGGAAATTAATCAATGCATATGATTAAACAGTCTCACAAACAAATCTGTCCGGCATTCTGGTGACCATACATACGGTTTGAGACTCAGCAGACTCGAGCGAGCAGGCGTGTGCCAGTAGTGTGAGTGTGTGGAGCGGCGAGACGGAGGTGCTGCTCTAATAAACAATGTCGACCTTCACCTTGCGAGTGGATGGAAAACAACCACTAGCAGAGCGCGGTAGAACAGAGCAGCATTTCGTAGCCTAAGGAAACGCATTCTAGTAAACTAGAGATTTTGCCTACCGGCAAAAGTCTATCTGACTCTGGTTTACAGAATGAAGGAAACGTAAACGCGGTCCGAAGAGATTTGAAGACAAGATGAAGAAAACACAGAGGGTTGATTAGAACATAATTGTTCAAGAAAACTCTACAAGAGACAGAGTGCGGCGGGAATTTTCCGAGCTTGACTGTCAAGTCGAAAGAGAACGTACCTGATGTGTTGCCTACGTAATGCAAATTTCAGTCGCCAAAGGCTGAATACAGAGCGATGGCGTGGTGTTCGGAGGAGCTTTCAGTTCGCACTGCTGGACTGGCTGCCTGGCCTGTGCAAATGCGCTCTGCAGATGCCACCGGCAACAACTAGTTTGGCTGCAGAAAACTGGTTCACTCTGGCTGCGGCTGAACTGGGGTGTTTTGGCGTTTCAGCGACCTTTTCATCTTCTTGCAATAACAAAACATATGTTTTTACTCCTCCTTACATCGTAGCACAACCAGTGGTTTACTCAGGATAACGGCCAGATGAGGGAAAGTAAGCCAACTTGATGCAAGGAAGTGGGTCGCACCACCGATTTAGCATACACGGCATTGTCACATATTTTCCTCTGTACTTTTCTTATGGAAATATGAGAATTTCGATTTATGTCACGTAGTATTTTGCACCAGCCGGCGTCCATTGACGTGGTACGCTGTTCCGGTACGGCCAACTGTACCGGTACGTACCGCGGAGGGCAACTACTCAATTCTTCAAGAGGTGGAGACAACGGTTAAGTCCCTCAAGAAAGGGAAGTCAGCTGGGGTTGACAACATTCCAGGGGAACTCGTCCAGGCAGGAGGCGACGCAATGATCGATGCACTCACAAAGATCTGCAATAAGATCTGGCAGACGGGAGATTGGCCAACCCCGTGGACACAGTCCCTAGTGATTACATTGCCCAAGAAAGGAAACATGCCAATGTGCCAGAACTACCGCACAATCAGCCTCATCAGCCATCCCAGCAATTAAGGTCATGCTGAAAGTACTGCTGAACAGATTAAAACCTCGGGCAGAGAAAATCATTGCTGAAGAGCAGGCAGGTTTCAGACCAGGTAGGAGCACCACCGAACAGATCTTCAATCTGAGAGTCCTGTGTGAGAAACATCTACAGCACCAACAAGAACTGTACCATGTCTTTATAGACTTTTTGAAATCATTTGACAGAGCCTGGCATGCTGCGCTGTGGGCCACAATGAGAAGCTACAACATCAGCTCCAAGATCATCATAGTCGTCGAACATCTCTATGACAGAGCGACCAGCGCAGTCCTGTTCAATGGTACCACAGGCGAATGGTTCAGGACAACGGTCGGAGTCAGACAGGGCTATCTACTCTCCCCCACACTCTTCAACCTCTTCCTCGAAAAGATAATGATTGATGCCCTAGCAGACCATGAAGGATCAATCAGCATCTGTGGCAGAAAGATCACCAACTTACGTTTTGCTGATGACATTGATGGATTAGCAGGAAGTGAAGAGGAGCTGACTAGTCTTGTCGAGCACCTGGACAAAACCTCACAGGCATATGGCATGGAGATCAGTGGCGAGAAGACCAAGGTGATGACGAACAATCCTCGGGGCTTCAAAATGGAAATCAAAGTGAAGGGCCAAAAACTGGAAGCTGTGAACAACTTCAAATACCTGGGATCAATTGTGACTGATGAAGGGTCCAGACCAGAGATACTGCCCAGGATAGCACAAACAACAGCAGCAATGGCAAAGTTGAAGCCAATATGGCATGACAGAAATGTCACTCTCGCGTCGAAGATCAGGCTCATGCGCACGCTGGCCATCTCCGTATTCTTGTATGCATACGAGTCCTGGACACTCGCATCTGAACTACAGAGGCGGATACAAGCCCTGGAAATGAGATGCTACCGCAAGATTCTGAACATCTCATATAAAGACCATGTCACGAATGAGGAAGTCAGCAACATGATCAGGAGAGCAATTGGACAGTACGAAGACCTGCTCTCAATCGAGAAAAGCAGAAAGCTGAAGTGGTACGGTCACGTGTCAAGAGGCAGTGGGCTAGCCAAGACCATCCTGCAAGGTACTGTACCAGGTGGGAGAAGGAGAGGCAGGCAGAGAAAGAGGTGGGAAGACAACATCAAAGAGTGGACAGGCTTGACCTTTGCTGACTCACAGTGAGCCACAGAGGATAGAGATTGATGGAGGAAGATTGTCCGAAAGTCATCAGTGGTGCCTCAACAACCCATCTCAGGGTTAAGAGACTGAACTGAACTGAACTGAACGTACCGCAAGGGACATAACTGTCAAAGAGGGAAAATGTGGATGGACAAAGGCACCCTTACATCAGTAAGAAAGAAGCACCAGATGTTCCGCAAGTGGCAGGAAACAAGAGACGGGCAGGACTACCGGGCGTACATCAAATCAAGGAACCGGGCAAGAAAGGCATGCCACAAAGCGCAGAGGAACTTGGAGGCCAGTAGTTTACATCATGGCGGGATGACCTCATTAATTAGCACCCTAATTAATGAGGTTGTTTACTTTCTGACTTGCCATGCTGTCACACACTCTCTTATTAACATGAAACTACCAAGACTCAAAGCAGACCAAACTTAGATGTGACAACCTGTGCCATATGTGTCAAAAGTGTCAGCGATGTCAGTGACAACGCCATTCGTTCTAAATATTGGCCACCACTGACAGGCTGTGTGCCACGCTTCCTGTTTTGCAAATCGCTTTCTGTTTTGCAAATCGCTTTCTGTTTTGCAAATCACTGGTTCAGTTTGCCCCAGCCACTGGTGGATTTCCCTGCAGGAAAACACGCACCCACACACGCACAACCCAGGGATGAAATTTAATCTCCCGCATGCCAGTCAGTGTTGTGTTCAGTAGAGCATGACACCACCTGCCACCACTTCGAGCCATAGCTCGCACCTCGTGGGTACGGAATGTTTGCGGTTGTTTATCATACAGCTTGCAGGTGAAAATTGTCAACAAATGGAGTGAGGGACTCCCAGCCAGGCAGAAGGCTGTAAGCGTCACGCGGGGCAAGCACTCCTGCCTTGCTCAGGCAGTGGCGATCAAGCTAGCTTGCTCTCAGTGTCTGCCCGGCGATATGCACCGTGCATGTCAGCAATTTTTTTTTATACGAGTCAGGTTTTGCATAATAATGAGTTTGCAACAGCTGTGTGACCTGGGGCATTTTTCTCTGTCTGTATGCCTATCTGTTTGTCTCTCTCTCTCACACACATGCACAACACACACACACACCCCCACCCACACATG
>JAWQFJ010004938.1:5000-7500 GCA_034096865.1 Theodoxus fluviatilis
GGATAGAAAAGGAAGGCGCGAAAATGGAGATGCGTCGAGGGTTGTTGTGCAGTGGGGTGGGGTGGGGTGGACTGGGTGGATGGTGATAATGTGGGTGAGGGAAGGGAGAGAGACAGTTGCCCGCAATTTAGTCTTGTGCTGGCAGGCCAACACACGACGATCGCCTTAACAAGTCGGTAATCGGCGGGCAATTTGTGGGGTGCTGGGATTACTGTCACTGGTCGTGCTGGCATGCCAGGCTGCCTTCCGCACCCCCCACCCTCTCCTCCCCTGCTGCAAGCAGCCTCCCCTCCCCTCCTCTTCAAACTCTTTCTTCTCAGTGCCAAGAGATGGAGGAGCAACAGCATTAACGGGAGCAGGAGCAGTTGCAGTAACAATTGCAACAGCAGCAGCAGCAGAAGAAAGAGAAACAATAGGACCGGAAGAAGGAGATATGCAATACGGGAAAATACTATCTTAAGATTTCTATAAACAAAACGGAAGAGGAAGAGGAGACGGAAGAAGAAGACCAAAGATATTTTTCAATGACACTTTTCTTTCTAGGTTATTCTAGGAATGGGTAATGGTTTTTTCATGTCAAAACGCATGTTGATTTCAGACACCTTTCATGGATATCAAATGTCCATTTCGATACAACTTGGATTTTTGCCTACTGTAATAACTTCAGTGTTGTTTATTTGTTTGTTTGTTTGTTTGTTTTTTAAGCCTTTGTTCCCCCTTTTTTCGACATTGCCACCATCACGTCTCTTCCTTCTGCTATCGCTCGTCCTCCGCTCTTTCTTCCGCTACACTGTATGCCTGCTCCTCCTGCACATTGTCCTCCTGGTCTTCATCCTTCTGCTGCTTCTATTTCTGTTGCTCTCGCCCCTTTTTTCTTCTTGGTCCTGCTCTTCTTTGTGTTCTTCCTGCTCTTCCGGCTCCTGCTTCTCCTGTTCCTCTTTTTCTTGCTCCTCCGTTTGCTGCTCTTGCTTCGTTTGTTCCTATTCCTGCTGCCGCTCTTCCTCTTCTTCCTCTCCCTGATCACTCCCCACCCCCACCCCCCTTTCTCCTTGCTACCACCCTCGCTCTCTCTGTTCTTTTTCGATGTTATTTTCTGATTTGTTTGATCTCTGCGAAACCAGGCGGCTGCCCAAGGGTCTGCATTCGAGGTACTTCCATTTTTTTCTGGATAGGAAGGAAGAATGGGGGTGGGATGGTGGCGTTTGGCTAGGAGGAAAGAACGAATGCAGTGAGGAGGGAGAGGACCAAAGGGAAGGATGGGGAGAGGAGGGGGGGGGTAGGAAGAAGACGCCCGGAGCGGTGCAGATGTGTCGCCACGAAACGGCTAAGGCTCTTTGTCTCTGGGGCTGCCTGCCTTCCCAGACCTAATCAAGCCACTTGGCCGATCGACCTGTGAAGACTGACTTGCCCGTCCTCCTGACAGCCCGTCCTGCCATTCGGCGTCACCTTGTCCCCCTCCTGTGAGCTCCGTCCACGGTCCAGCCCTGGACTGGAGGAGTCTGGCGTAACTGGAGAGGGCAGGCAGAGCAAGAGGTCAAAAGGCGAAGTTGACAAACGTCAACAGCGACGACAGCAATGACAGTAATAATGAGTATAATCATGGTGATGTCACAGCTGCTACTGTTGTTGTTGCTGCTGCTGCTGCTGCTGCTGCTGCTGCTGCTAACGTTGCCCCTGCTTCTGTTATTGCCGACATTGGTTTTCTTCCGTCTGCTGCTGTTTATGTTGTTATTACTGCTGCTGTGCAAAACTGAAATAACTTGATCTCGTTCAATAGCAACGAGCAAGCCATATTACAGGTCCTTTCTTTCTCATTGTAGTATATTTTGCAGATATAAAGGCTTGCTTTAATTGAGCAACGCTCACGTCTACTTTGCCGCCGAGGCAATCTTATCTAGCCAACCAGGACACAGAACGAGACCGAAGCTAAGTCCTGATTGGTTAGACAAGACTGTTACTACGGCGAAGAAGGCGTAAGAGTTCTCAATGAAAACTGGCCGCGAGGATGTCCACAAAGCAGTGTATGGATTTCATTCATGGTGAACCCTGAGCCTGATTGCAAAATGACTCAATGTTGTAATACCTCATTTAACATGCAGTCTTTTTCCCCCACAAAGGATAAACAAATATGTTAGTGATACAACAC
This sequence comes from Theodoxus fluviatilis, assembly GCA_034096865.1. Classification (NCBI taxonomy): domain Eukaryota; kingdom Metazoa; phylum Mollusca; class Gastropoda; order Cycloneritida; family Neritidae; genus Theodoxus; species Theodoxus fluviatilis. The sequence continues at coordinate 7,147 of JAWQFJ010004938.1, forward strand.
ATTTTGGCATATATGCATGTTACGTTTCCTGATATATGCAGTGATGTGAAGGAAAGTTCTCATGCTTTCTGGATAGCTGTGTAAGGTTAAACAAACTTTTCGAGCAGACCTCCAACCGGAATCTCTAGCACATATGTTTTCCTAGCATTGGCGCATCATTTGCGAATGCATCTGAGAAACGTTTTTACAAATAAGTCTGAGCATCGATTTCAGTACTTTAATTTGTCATACTTGATTTCAACAGTAAAATGGAATGTCTCATAATGTACGTATACACTTAATCGAAATCTGGTGATCTGTTTGATCTGTGAATTCCCCAAATTATTTACTTTGAAATTACGCGGCATACCAATT
>JAWQFJ010004938.1:12500-15000 GCA_034096865.1 Theodoxus fluviatilis
GTGTCCAACTGGCCCAAACAGAAACGAGTCACAGCAAACCCTCGGTTTCTCTGGCTTTGAGCACGCCAATTTCTAGAGCAGGCCGGGACGGATCTCTAGCAAACTTCAGTCACGGAGAAAAATAGCGCTGCGGAAACTGCGTGGCCACTTCCACGAAAGGAATCACAAAAAAGCAGAAAACTGCCTTAGTTTGTTGTGTCCACCATTAGTCAGATCGAATCCGACTTCATTGTCTCATTAAAACTGGGTGCGCCGCTCCGCGATTCCTGCCTTGTGTAATCCGATCAACGCGTGGTCCTGCCTGCGTGGTTTCTCCTCGCTACCGATTGCTTTCGAACGTCAATATCCCTCTAAGTCAAGAGCTGCTTTTGTTTTTCTTGCCTCTTATTTCTGAGTTGAATGAACTCGCGTAATATTATTTCCTCTGTCAGAGTCAATCGATCAGAAAATTGCCGAGCACTAATTACATTGGTCGTAAGTAGCTGGCAATGACGATGTTTCCGTAAAGACCAAAACACGCTCGATACGATTCATCGTTATCAGTGTTGTTTTCTTCCAAGGGTATTTGGGCAACAATGAACGAATGTATGAACTTCGCCATCAATGTGTGTAAACATATTTGTCCAATCTGATTAGCATTGTAAACAGAGTCAACACGACCACATCGCACTTGAAGGGGGGTGGGGGAGGGGGGATTATCGTGACGTGGTCAGTTTGTCGTGGGCCCAGGTCAACAGGAAGTACTGCACCAGTGCCAGTGAACAACTACTTCCCTCAGTTGACTGCGACTGGTGTTTCGATACATCATCAAATACTCATGGTATTGTTTCTTTTACCAGTACGTAAAAGTCGCATCTAAAATATACTTGACCACATTTCTTGATATATAAATTAAAAACCTTGACCGCCTTTCTGACACGCGTCTAAATCCCGTGCGAAGCCGGGTTCTGATTGGTCGCGAGACATTACTCATTTCGCGCGGTTTTCTGTTGATTGGTTACCTATAAATAGGACCCACCGTATCCTTGCGCGTTGCGTTTAGATACTGACCAATTTCCATAGTAGTCTGAGACATATTCTTCAGAAGAACTTATTCTCTTGCAAACTCTGAGCGTGAAGAACTGTTTCGTCCAAAATGTCCGCTGCGCCGACTTTCTCAACATGCAATCAGCAGAAACACCGCAGGAAAAGAACAAGTGCGCACAACTGTACTATATGATGGCATGTAACGTCCAAAAGTATGAACCGTCCAAAAGTATGAACCGGAAATCGTCGCAGAGTTATCTGCCCGGTACTCTTAATAATTCGACTCTAAAAAGAGACGGCACCCGCCACTCCGCCTGACTGACTTGGCACGCCCGGGGAGTTATGCTAAGATCCGGCCGCGTAAATATATCTGCGTTTTGTGACAAACGTCTTGCTCGGCGGTACTGTACTCCATGCACCTTAACGGTGCGCGTGATTCGGGTGTAATCTTAAGCTAAACTACGTTTATTGGCGCTGCTGAAATGGTCGAAGTCGGAAACATTCGGAACGTCTACATGTATATAACGTATTCCCGGCGTCTGTAATCCCACAGATGCGAACATTGTGTGACAGCTGAGATTTAAAAAAGGGAAGGCAATCCTTAGTTCGGCTTTGACTTGCAGTAACGCTGAAATGGTCGTTGTAACCAACATTTCCGGACACTGTACCTGAGGTACTCTGTCCGATCGACGTTCCGAATGTTTCCGACTTCGACCATTTCAGCAGCGCCAATAAACGTCGTTTAGCTTAAGATTACACCCGAATCACTCGGACCGTTAAGGTGCATGGAGTACAGTACCGCCGAGCAAGACGTTTGTCACAAAACGCAGATATATTTACGCGGCCGGATCTTAGCATAACTCCCCGGGCGTGCCAAGTCAGTCAACGGTCGCGTTTTATAAAACCAGACTACAAATAGACTACAGGGAGGTGACTCCCATATTATTTCCGGCAAGCGAGACGGCTTTACACGGGAAAAAACTTTTTTGAACGCTACATTATGTGTTAAACGACACAAATGCACCAAAAACACAAAAACTCGTAAAGCAACTAATGCGTCGTTTGTCGGGATATATTCCATGCGAAGAACAGGTGCAGGAGCGGTAAATCGCATAAAGAGAGAGCCGGGCAGATAACTCTGCGACGATTTCCGGTTCATACTTTTGGACGGTTCATACTTTTGGACGTTACATGGCATAATCAAAGAAATATTTGGTATCATATAGATGAGTGGCGCACATCTTTTTTTAGACAACCAATCAGCGCCCGGCTTCGCGCGGGATTTGATCGCCTTTCTGCGTTGTACCAGCGCGCTTAGGACGGTTGTTGTGGAAACACCTACCGAACATAGCGTACAGTTCTCTATAAAGAAGTTTAAGGTCCTCGGAATAGTACCATGCTCGCACACGTGACTTTTCTAAAAAAAACTACAGTAAATGTAAGAGCCTCTCTTCTGCCTCTTACTCAATTCAAA
>JAWQFJ010004938.1:17500-27239 GCA_034096865.1 Theodoxus fluviatilis
GCATTTATGCGCGTTCATATATGTGTGTATGTATGTGTGTGCCCGCGCGCGCATACGCACACATACAAACTGAGTGACAGACAGGCACAGCAGGCACACAGTGGTATGAAAGGGTTTTCGACAGCAGATACTATCGTGCTGTTATCATACGTTTGGTCCTGCAATCGAGCCTGGGACGACATCGGAACAGCGACAAGCTCCCGTCTCTCTCGTGCGAACCTGCAGCCCTTTGAACGCTTCGACAGATTAGGCAGCACAAACACAGCATAAATGAATAACTCTGAAACTTATCAAATCGTGGGATGGTGATGATCCATTTTTTTCATCTTTTTCTCCTCCATTTTCTGTTTACTTACGTGTCAGAAAATACAAACACTTTGTTGCCAAACCGCCAGTGGGCTGGAGGTAAGAACAGTTCCAGTGCGTCCCTGCGCGACTCGTTAAAGGCGAATAACTAGAGACTTGACTTACTTTTACTCCAACCGGCTCGAGTGAGATTTGTCATCAATGACATTGCCATATCATGTCATGGCGGCCCCTCATATCTCGAGGAGGACGTATCTGCGCATTCATCAGTGCACACGGGAATGGCTCTGTAGTCCAAGTTGGGATTTGCAGAGTCGCAGACAGACAGGACACTGAAAGTCTGCTGTTGTTGCAGGGATGGACTCCACTTGATGGCGACGTTCTCTGCATGCCTTCTTTATCACCTTGTATAGCCTGAGAAGGCGTATAGCCGGTAAAGTCTCTCTTTCATCTTCATTGTCTTGGGTGTCAATAAACAAAATTAAAACATAAATGCATGTAGAGACCAACAAATGAAGCATTAAACCGCTTAATTTAATTACTATATGGGAACGTATGTACATTGTAGTGATTTTATTGCCAAGAACTGTGAGGGGTATTATTGCAGGCGTGGCTATTTTGCATGGTGAAAACGTTTGATTAAAAAATGTGGTAGACTGGCTAAAGAGTATATAGCGCAATAAGCGGACCAGTTCAGCTGATTATTAACAATTGAACCAGGACCAACCATTACATCAACTGTGTTGTTTATTACTAATCAGGAAGGGGTGAGGGAGTGCAAGTACGAGGAGTGGGGCTGGGGGGAAGAGGGAGTATACGGACAGAACTATGAGAGATTGTCCCGAGTGGAAAGCTGTGTTCTTCTTTACTGTCACCTGTAGACCTTCCCGCCCCCCCCCCTTTTTCCCGCACCTGTCCACCTCCCCCACCCCCACCCCCCACCCCCAACCTTGTATTCCATCCCCTGTTCCCTTCCCAAACTTCTAGTACACCTTCCTACCTTGTTCTTAGCCCCCTCCCTGCCCCCCCCCCCTCCCTGCCCCCCCCCCCTCCCTGCCCCCCCCCTCCCTGCCCCCCCCCCCCCCTCCCCCTCCTTTTTCTATCTGTCTACAAGTATCTCTCTTCGTCCTTATCTCATCAGTATCGATGCATAAGCTTTGTTCTGCATTTAGTTTGATTCAATAATACTCCTCCCTCATAGTTAATCGTGTAGGATCTTCTCTTCCACTACGTCTCGTGTTGCTCTTTTATAATAATCTTTCACCCTGCTTCTCTTCCACGTGCTTTTGCTCTGACGATTTCGGTTCGTGTTTCGCTCTGTTTCTATTCTTGTTCCTCTTCCTGCCATTGAAGTTTCACATGTTCTTTCTCGCCCCTCTCTCCCTTTTCATACTCCTGCTCCTTTTCTACCCACATTCCCCCTTTCAAGTTAAAAAATAATAATCCTGTCCTTCTCTGTTCCTGCTCCTTCCATGCCTCTTATTCCGCTCCCACACCTCTTCTTCAACTCCTGCTCCTTCTCCTTTCCCTTCTGTTTCTGCTCCTGCTTTTGTTTACGCTTCCGCTTTTCCTTCCACCTCCTCTGCTATTCAAATTTCTCCTGCTTACTCTCTTTTTGCTCGCACTTCTACATTTGCTCCTGCCGCTGTATCTCCTCCTGCTCCAAATCAGTTTCTTTTCACTCTGACTCCTGCTGTTGCTGCTGCAGCTTTTCTCGCTCCTGCTACTCCTGCTCCTCATTCTCCTCCTCCTACGCCTGCTCCTTTTGCTCCTTCTCCTGCTCCTCCTCCTACTCCTACTCCTTTTGCTCCTCCTCCTCCTTTTGCTCCTTCTCCTCCTTCTCCTCCTCCTCCTCCTCCTCCTCCTCCTCCTCCTCCTCCTCCTCCTCCTCCTCCTCCTCCTCCTCCTCCTCCTCCTCCTCCTCCTCCTCCTCCTCCTCCTCCTCTTCCTCCTTCTCCTACTCTTGCTCCTCCTACTCCTACTCCTCTTGCTCCTCCTCCTCCTGCTCCTCCTCCTCCTTCTCTTGCTCCTCCTTCTCTGGCTCCTCCTCTTCCTCCTAGTTCTCCTGCTTCTTTTCCTGCTAAAAATGACCACATCCTTTTCCTCTCTAGATGTAATCTGGTCGTGCGTCGGAGCTTCCTCTTGTCCTACGTATTGCCTCAGGCGCCTTGCCCAGAGGATAGAGATGTATATCGATAGACATCATAACAGTTCAGAAATGAGTGCTCATAATGAGCGCTCGCAAAGCCCAAAGCTTTCCTGCTACTTGGACCTGTCCACGCCGTGAGCGCTCATCTCTGAACATGTTTGACACCTATCGATACGAATCGCTCTCCTCTGGGAAGGGAACTCGTCTCTGGACAGGGGTCTTCCTGCCAAGGTTCCCGTCCGTTCTTCTCGTCTTGCTTCGCCTCGCTTCGGGACGCCAGGGGCCAGCGCCTGTTCCGGCACGGCCGGTGGGAACCACGGCGAAACCCTTGGCTCCAATGAAGACAGCAATTAGCGAATGGGCTCGGTCCTTACTTAGCGAGCTGTGAGGGCCATGGAGGGCTGTCATGCAGGGTGAAGAGGGGGCCTGAGAGGCTCGTTACCCCCAGCCACACCTCAGCCCCAACCCCACGCCCCGCCATTCAAGTGTCGGCGCCTGCCACCAAGACCGGCCCGTGGGGGGTGAGGGCGTCGCGGAGGGAAGGGGCGAGGAAGTGGAAGAGGGACGAGGGGACATATGACGAGAAGCGACTGAGGAAAGAAGAAAGGAAGTCGACGATGAGAGAGAGAGAGAGAGAGAGAGAGAGAGAGAGAGAGAGAGAGAGAGAGAGAGAGAGAGAGAGAGAGAGAGAGAGAGAGAGAGAGAGAGAGAGAGAGAGAGAGTACCACAGAGGACCAACAAATGGTGATCAATGGTTCCCTTTTTAAAACGTAAGATCGGACCTAGAAGTGTGGAAAACTTTCCTCACGTCAGAAACGTGGGTACCAAGCAAACGTGGGGGTCGAGTAAGGTAGAGGAGGGAGGTGTGTGTGTGTGTGTGTGTGTGTGTGTGTGTGTGTGTGTGTGTGTGTGTGTGTGTGTGTGTGTGTGTGTGTGTGTAGAAAATTGAGGTGGTCGGGACAGAGACCACACCGTGAAAAAGCGCGCAGAGGCAAGTGAAACTGGCATGTGACGCGATAATGTGCGCGTCCACAAAGCGCAGCACTTTACTTCTTGCCCGCGTCCTCAGATCGCTTTGATTCTGTTAAGCGTCGCTTTTCGTCGGATCCCTAGCCTTGCATGGCAGGACAACTGGGGGGCCGGGGCAAGTTATCGCGTTAACGAGCGGGGTGTGAACTGCTTAAATCGTCAGGAAGTGGGAGGGCCGTTTTTCCTGGGGCAGATGTTTGGGCTCCCTGCGGGAGTAGAGCGAGAGAAGGTAGGACTGACTCGCTTTCCCGTCCCTTTGTCCCCTGCCTCTCTCGTCTCTCTTCAGCATGACGGCTTGGGATGGCTGGCTATAGGAATGCTGGTCAGCTTGTTGGGGGTATTTCAGTCGCTTGCAATTACCCACGATCTGGCGGTCAATTAGTTGAGCAATGGGCCACGTCCGTTCCAATCGTGGGAATGCTGAATGGGCTCTGGGCTGTCCTGGTCAATTAGAGGGCTGTGTGCGAGGTTTCGCATGCTAGGGTGGTGTTTTGCAGAGATGTTCCACCTCGTCTCCTCCTGCAGTGGAGCTCTGCCTCGGTGTGTTGGGGATGAGGTGGGGTGAGGTGGACATGAAAGAGGAGAGAGGTGAATCTTCCTGACCCAAAGCATTGCAATATTCCTAAATCAGCGTCCTACCGATTTTTTTATCCCACGTGGGTAACTTCTCAGATCGATGCGCTTATTTTTCTCTGTTCTGACCTCAGCTGTTAAACTAACAGTTGGACTGTTTAACGCTCTCATCCTGCCATTTCCGATATGACCGCGCTTTGCACAGCTGGAAAAAACCTCGTCTTCGACATATTGATAGGTTTGTAAATTTTTGGACGTTGTCAATTTGATGCATTGCATTGATAGATACACTCGTATTTAATTAATATTCATAGTCAGCCATTACTGTCGCCTTTTTTGTTTAGATTCATGTAGCCTCATAATCAATGCTACCATGTCCTCGAAGTTGAATTACTGTCTCTCGGCATGGATGAACGGAGTTATGTCTTTCCCCCTTTTTAGGCTATTCAAGGCAACTAATCACGAGAAACCTTAGAATTGGTTAGAAGAGCGAATTGACCCACAATTTTCCTATTTATTCGTCTCTTACGAAACGCGTAAGGAGACACGGTGGGTCTATTCTTATCCCATTCTGTGAACCCGAGTCAGTAGTGACTGGCGCAGTTCGCAATGAATGCGTAATAGACTTGACCCTTCGCATTACAGCATTGCGCCAAAAAAAATCGCTCCGGATACTATTTTTTTCCACTTTTTACAGAAATCATTCAGATGTCAAAAGTTGTTTCCATTTCAATACAAACGTTTTATTTTATCGAATAAATGCGTGTTTATTGCCTCAACAAGCGTAATTTATTATATAGTTTTGTGCGAAATAGTCTTAGAACTACTTTTACGGCGTCTGTCAGGGAGCAGAGTGCTATCCCACAAGCCTCTCGTGTGACCTCCTTGTGAATATTCCGAACGGATTAGTTCCATCACGTGATATGAAGTGTGTTAGAGACTCTTTCGCCGGCAGGCGAAGTCTCTAGTGAACTGAATTGTTCCTACCTCCAACCTGCCGAAAGTTGTTTCTCGACAAAAGCGCTTGTGACGTGTCTGCTGATTTCTTTTGAAGAGTTTATATTTGTTAATGTCTTAGTTAAGTGTATGGTCGGTATAAATGACTCTTGTCTTCATGAACACTGTTCATGGTATGTCGCACATCGGTTGTAACATTGTTTAATCTAGAAAAGAAAATTCGACTCTCTCAGGATATTGTTTCTGAAATATGGAAAGAAGTTTGGAAAATGTTTTGAATGTGTGCAAACACTGCATGTTTTATCATTTTAACATATCTCTCTATCGATTTTTTTCCCGCCCACATAGGTTAAACTTTTGGGGCAAAAGTCTGGCAGATTTTTTTCATGGAAACAATGATAAAAAAAAACATATGTTTTCTTTACTCACATTCTGGTATTTTTTACTTTATATATGTTTACCATGATGACACATTTATCTATTACATAACCAATTTACGTCTGACATTTTCGCATTCACGCCTAAGTAAATTCTACATTTTCGAAGTACCGACTGCACTGCGAGAGTGGGGCTATATGATATTTTGATATTCACAGCGCATGTGAGTAAACGGTTGCGTGAAGTTTGGGATTAGGGAGGCGATGGCGGGATAACATTTGTTCAGTAAACACGTCCGTCTCCAATGCCACCTGGCGTTGCCTTGATGCTGAAGGCCAGGTGCAAGGCAGGGAAGCAGGTCTGCCTTGCTGTGGTCTCTACCCAGGGCGGGAGAAAGGCAATTTCCTGCTTTAAATGCCGAGTTGTTTTGTCGTTGCAGTTGTGATGGTCGAAGCGTACGCATCGAGAATACGTGTGGTGCGTTTTGATGGCTCGCGATACCTACGCCGCTTAGAAAGCATTGTGCACTTCACTTTTCTGTTGATTTTTGTTTTTCAGATAAGGTTATCAATTTTCTACAAGTATCTGCTTGTGCTTGGCACAATGTTTTTGTAAAGCAGATAAACAAACTATTGTGAAATAGCAGAAAGAATATCTCTCTCTCTCTCTCTCTCTCTCTCTCTCTCTCTCCTCAAATTTATCCCCCGAATGTAAGGAGTCCTTTTCGACAGAATTGAAATAAGCAAAAATTACCGTCACTCATGCATAATTTAGACAAAGTATTTTTCTGCTTAACATATTACGTAAACTGGGAAAGATGGCCCTGAAATTTGATAGAATTGACATGAGTTCCCCTTCGCTGCAAATTTCCTCAAAGTCAGAAAGAAAGGATCATGAAGAGGAAGAATGCGAAAAGTTGTTTCATCATGGTACACACGACATATTGAATAATCTTGCTAAGTCGATTAAACCCTGAAAAGCACAGCGAAATTGTTTTTTTTTTTAAATTCATGACATGGTTACTTTTCTATCTACCTGTGAAATAGGTGAATACATTTTTTATGACTTGTAGCATGGATTATACATGATACATAAAATCAAATAACTAAAAACAAACTCTTTAAAACTGTCGTGCTGGAATGTCATTTGTGGACATTATTCATTGTGTATGAAGATTTTCCCTGATTATGTAAATCTTTACACTGTGAACGTAATTACTACTTTAAAAGAAAAATAGAATTAAGTCATGCGGTTCTCATGCATACTCGACATGGAAATTGACTGCTAAATTTCCGAAGTAAAACTGAATAGGGAAGAAGCTTATACAAGTCAGAAATACAACACTAGTCGATTTAGTTTTGTTTCGAAACATGTTTCTGTATAATCTGTTCTGAGAAATGTGTATATTTTGAAGTTGGGCCTGATTGCATGTTATCAGTGAGCAAATGCGCACTTTTTCTTCATAATCCCTGTTTTGTCATGGTGATTGATATTCAATTTTATAATTCCGTGGCGATAATTTAATGTCTGTAATCTTTGTGGAAATGCAAACATATCGCAATAGAGGAGAGAGAGAGAGAGAGAGAGAGAGAGAGAGAGAGAGAGAGAGAGAGAGAGGGGGGGGGGGGAGAGAAAGAAATATTGCTACACAAGATTGTAAACCTGTTGAAAGGCACTTATTGTGCAAATGCGCATAACGGTTCTAGCAGCCATCTGAGGCAACCTTGTTTCCTTGTATATTAAATTAACTGAGCAGCACACGATCTAAATGCAGAGGGCAGGTACAGTAAAGTGACAGAAAATTTGCTTTCTTCAGAAATCCACGCTCAACAAATCGCGGCTGTGACCCTTTCCTTTGAAATGACAGCGAACGTCGAGAGAGTAATGATGTTGTGTTGATGTGGTTGTAACTGAAACCATGGTCAGCAGCCTGAACCTGATAACATAATGCGTCTTTGTTCCTTTCTTTTTTCCCCTCTCTGCTACCACGTTGTCGGTCCCCAATTGTAGCTCTTGCAGAGCCCAAGATCTTCAAAATCGATCGAGTCTTGGTCCTTATACAAGAAAAGAACATACGGAAGTATCCTGTTGGATTTTTGACTAACTAACTCTTTCTTCTCCTAATGCTGTGTCCCTCTATCTACCCATAAAGCGGGCAAAAACGTCTATCCTCTTACTCACGCCCCCTCCTCCCTCCCCACCCCCCGACGGGCTCCGTCCCACCCATACCTCCATACCACACAACAGCCTTACACTCCCACACTCTCCCCCCCCCCCCGCCCCCACACCAAACCATAAACCCCCCCCTTCTTCCATCCCCAACAATCCCCAAATCCCCCCCCCCCCTCCCCCATTAAAAGGGTTCTTCCTGCAATCCACAAAACCCCACCCCGATTCCCCTCACACCAGGCCCCCGACCCCCAACCCTCCCACTCCCTCATCCCCTTCCCATTCCCCACCCTCCCCAAACCCCTCATCCCGCTCCCATCTGACAGTGGCTGGTGCAGTTTGATGGAGAAATAGGCGTATGTTCTGAGTGTGCGGTGCAACGTGTTTGCCCCTTGGGCTTGTGCTTTTTTTTTAGTATGTTTTGCCTACGCTACTCGCAGACCTCAAGCCACAGACACAACACACCCTCCCATCTCCTCCAAGCACCCGCTCCTAGCTTTAGTAGAACGGTGTGTTAGAAACGTGCTTTCATCTTTGGTTTCCCCCTTTTTGCTCCTCCCTCCCTTTCTTTTTCTGCCCCCTCCCCGTTCCTCATTCTTCTCTTATTCCTCTTTTTTAATTCCTTCCTCTCCCTCGCATAGAAACCCCCTTCATACATACTTTCTGTGCTCCTGAGCTCCCCCTCCCCGCCATCTTCTAAACCCCATCTTACCCCTCTCCTTCCTCGTCTCCCCCCGCGCGTTCCGCTCGACCTTCCCTTACCCTCTCTCCCCTTTCTCCTGTGTCCTCACGCTCCTGATCCCTATCCCTTTATTTTTTTTTTTTTTTTTTTGTTTTTTTTCCTTTTTTTTTTGTTCTTTTTTTTCCACCTTCCCGTTTCCGCTTCTCAGCCCTTTCTGAAAATTTTCCGCCAGCTTGTGGGCCCAAGGAGGTGCGTCAATCTAACTTGGGGGGGGGCTGCGGTGTGGACAGAGATATGGTGATAATTCGCAACTTAAAAAGCATAGGCATTAGTGATGTGTGCTTAGAAATCAAGCATACAGGTGGTTAGGTATGCATCTGGGGTCTGGCTCGAAACAGGGGCGAATGAAACAAATAAGGGGAAATCGACGACACAGACTGAGGGGTATTAAAATGTTTTGAACCCACATACGGAACAGGTTGTTTTTTCAATGTTAAACGTCATACAAAATACAGCACCCGAAAGGAATGCAATCGACTTTTTAAATATAAAAAAGAAAAAAAAATATTTTAATTTTGTGTGATATTTTAAATTAACACGCTGCATCCGTTGTTGAAAGAACGTCAATATTAGTACAGGACACGAGTCTGGAGAAATTGAATTAATTTTACGTCGGCCCCCGGCTCAGTTCCGTAAACCTATCTTCGAACATGTGTTTTCTTCTTATATTTTTTTCATCTTGCTTGCTTCCGTGGAGGTTTTTTGTCTGTCCTTCTGTTCTCACGACATCAGTAAAAGAAAAGCAAGAAGAACACACGTTGGCAGTTATTTTTCACCATTACCCTTTCTACCCATTCTCCTTCACACACAGCATTCTGGATGGTCTTTTTCGGTGTGGAAAATGTGTATGGTATTATGTTCTCATTCTCTAACTCTCCCCCTATATCAGCTTGTAATATATAGCAGAGTGTGAAATGAAGAAAACCTGGAACAATTGTAGGAAAAAATGTGAACTCTCCTGGGCCGTACCAAAGACCCAAAGAGCTCACGACATTGGGGAGATATGTTTTTAGAATAAATCAATACAAAAATATATATTAAAAATATGAATAAGTAGCATACTTAAACCGTCATATTCTCAACTTAAGAAGAGGAAGAAGTATGTTAAACAATAAATAATTTTGTATATGACAAAAGAATACTTTTTACTTATTGTAATAAGGACAAATAAATATTAACAAAGTCTTCCCTTGCTTATTTACCTCCGCGCCCATAGTCCTCGCCCTGTGCTCATTACAACAGAAAAGAAATAGGAAACATAGGTGAAAAAAGACTATACAGATAAATGTGAAATCGAAATATAAGATGACTGAGTGTGCAAAAGAATAGTAGACTCCGCCAGAATACACACCATACGGAGGATGCCCGTATCCAACCATTCACACAAGATAGGTCCAACTCGGACACCTAAAATAATGCACTAAAAACAAGTACCA
>JAWQFJ010004944.1:5000-7500 GCA_034096865.1 Theodoxus fluviatilis
CCAACATTGACCAAATCAATGAATATCATTTTTGAAACAGCAGTACATCTTTTGAATAGTCCATAGACGCCAAAGGATGAACAATATAAGTGATTTCCGTTGTACATTAGACTATATCATCTTTAACTAAATTCATTCGAGACTCTTTTACAAAATAAATTCTAAGCCCCAAAAGTATTTTTTAATTTAAAAAGGTGACTTTTAACAGATAGAGTCAAAGCCCTGCGATGCTTAACATGTTGAGTACAGAAAACTCATATGTGGTTCGTTCGACCAAAGGATTCCCTGAGTTATCTTTCTGCTGTTGTCTTCTTCATCCAAGCACATTTGGAACGATGCCAGGCAGTGCGGGCATGTGTGTCTTTTTTCCTTCCTGCGCAAGAACATGCTTGATCAGACGCTCTTGCAGAAGGTGCAATGCAAAGTTTTGAACAAAAAGATTTCCACTGAATTCCCTTCAAATCCAAGTTGCTGTGTACACCTGCTGGCGTCGCTATCCAATATTGCATTGTTTTCCCCTCATTATCTCTTTTCCCGCAAACCAAATTTATCAGTCCTTCGTTGACCTTTGATCAAGTTCAAGTAAATCGCTTCCGCTGCCATAACTACTCTGCTGACGACAGATCCGGGGTCTTTCCAGGACTGTCTCCACTGATCGAGTACTCTTCCTGTGCATCGTCTGCGCTTTTTCGTATTGTGCATTGTCCTCCCAGTGATTTTTGTCTTCCGGTCTCAAAGATGAATCGGCAATTCAGTCTTGAGATTGATATTGATGTATGTTATGTCGTGTAAAGGTTTTTGTGTTGTATTACACTGAATAATCATGTTAGATTTCCGGAAATTATTTTCATACTTTTTTCTAAAATGCACCGAGTCACCTTATTGCCTTTATTGGTCATGTTGCCGTCATTGCAATTATTGTCGTCGTTGCAGCATATATCATCGTTGATTTTGTTATCGTCGTCGTTTATGTTGTTGATCTTTCTTGTATGGTGGCAATAGCGATGATGGCAGTAGCTTTGAGGATAATGGTTCTTTTTTCAACGAGAGAAGGAGAGAGAGAGAAAGAAAGAGAGAGAGAGAGAGAGAGAGAGAGAGAGAGAGAGAGAGAGTAGGACGTTTGACACTGCACTTTTAAAGTGTTAGCTAGATTAGATTTCTTTCTTCTTTGTTTAAAATAGAAAATGGGTCGATGCCGGCAATGAGTGTATTTTTTTCCATCTTTTCCACACTGATTCATATGGCCGTAGCAATCATCATGCTGCCACAATTAGAGTAGACTAAATGTGTCACTCGTTGCATTTTGAACAGTTTGATATCTGTATGTTTTCAAAAAGAGCACATAATAAGCTTCTCAATGGTGCAATAATCATGAACTTATGACTACCCTACGCGATTTCACATGACTTTGAAGATCGACACCCCAAAAATACGCTTTTTGAGAAAAACGCGTTTTAAGTTTACATACATTATTCCCATTTTCCCCTAGCAATCCTTATTCTAGACTCATGTAATTTTCCACAGAGATGAAGCAGTGGTTTTTGGCTTTGGTTGGCAGCCTAGGGTATTCCCCCGTCGATCTGTCGCAGTGGTGGCTACAAAACTTTGAGAAAATGCTTGATGTTGACGATCGGTTCGCGGACGTTTTCTTGTAAATGATTTACCACCACACTCAAAAAACATCATAAAGCATACTCTTACATGTTGATTTCAAACACGAAACTTACTCATACAATTAAAAAGGGACTAGAGAAGCAAAAAACCCCAAAATCTCGAAGTCGACCACTACAACCCCCACCTCCTTTGTGGGCGGTTTGTGCAAAATGACTCGACTGCACAACCGACTCATTTAGCGATGGAGAGTCACATTTGTGAACGCCAAAGTCTGTTTGCTTCTATTTTACATTCCGTCTTCTTCGTTTGCTTTTGAATATTTCAGGAATACTCCTCTGTCAATGTCACTGTCTAATTCAAAGGCCAAAGCCACTTGAAGTTTTATGGAACCTTTTCCCACTGAAATAGAATGAGAGCTTGCGCATGAATATCATAGCTGTGCCTCCTGTCGACCAAAAAGCTGTAAAACTATACTTCTAACTCGATAAACAGCCGTGGATTTCTTTTCACAATGCTTTCAAGAAAAAGACACATTGAAAACAAGAGAGAGAAAACTATCGGTGGAAAAGAATGTCCTCTTCTTGGAGACTTCCCGTAAATCGCCGCGGAACCTCTCCCCATCAGCTTGCGACAACAAGGCGGATTAAAAGACGCTGTTGAGGCATTTCGTTTTTCCTCTGCCTGCAAACAATGGTTCCAAGGTTGAGAACGGCGGTGAAAGATGCGGAACTGACAAAGTCCGGTTGGCTTTCGCGGAATCTCCCTGATTTGCCAAGGAAAAGGGGAGAGAAGTACGTCTGGGAAGATTCCCCATGTCCGAGTTGAAGGCTGTCTTCTCTTTGGTCTGGCTCTCCAGGGCAGAGTGCCATGGCGCTCGAATTCCTTC
>JAWQFJ010004944.1:10000-13087 GCA_034096865.1 Theodoxus fluviatilis
CGGGTTCGACGTTCGGCTATATCGATGATACAGTCAGAGCGACATAATAGAATGAAAAAGCTTAGAAAACGTAACAAGAGATTTCAGGATAATGTGGACGAGATCAAAAGACGGCACAATCATCAATTCATCAAACGGTAGTCAATTAGTTACAGATAACAATATCTACAGGTTCAAGATTGTATTCCAATATAAACAAAAAAAATAAAACAAAAGGCAGCAATTAGCGCATTCACGATCACGTATATTAGCTGGAACACAAATTCGTTGCTCTAAAGTTCTTCATATAAGGGGTGCCTTCATGACGCTAGTGATGATGGGGGCTGATGAATGCTTGTGAAATGAAGGATCCGAAGGCAACATGACTACGGGGAAGTAATCAATCTAGGTGAAGGACAGTGTCAATACACTCAGAAAACCTCATATTGAATCAATAAGCTTATTCATGGTCCGATTAACTAAAGCAAAAGAATGTCTAAAGCCAAACGTAATAAAAAACAACATTCTGGCATTAATTCGGATGCTCTCTTGCCATAAATCACATGTAGACACGAAAAGACAAGACGACAACAAACTACCGACACATCCAACAATGTCACGTACGGTATCACCCACATTACACTACAAGACGCTAGTGGCCATACTACAGATAGCGACAAGGCATAACGAACAGATTGAGGGGAGGCAAGTTCATTACACCATGATACAGGACACAACGACAACCCTCATGTGCGGGGACAACAACGGTCAGAATTTCAGATAGGCTATGCAGACAGAGCAGTGCATAAGCGAAGGCAGCAGCAGGCAAAGTTAAACTCAGCTCCTTTATCAACGTGTGGATTTAGTGACGTATAGACACCAAGGGAACAGCAAGAGCAGAGCAGACAGTCTCGTGTCTGGCAGTGTCTTTACTCAACCCCTACGATAACAAAACACAAACAGGTAATCATTTAGGGAGACTATCACCAATTAACGGATGGGATCTAGACGATACACACTATAATGAGATCGCAGATGTAGAATGTATGAGAGATGAGGAACGTCTTTACACAGAGACTAGAGAAAGAGAGTGAGTATAGGACGAGGGTGGACTCGATGTGTACAGATACACGCGAAATCGTTTTTGGTTTCTAAACGAATCGATACGCAAATATTATTTTAGATGAACATATTCTGGATCGATGACGGTAAACTTTATTTATTGTCTTACCGATGACGGTACGGTATATCTCGAATACCTTGGTCACTGTAGTAGTGCTGTCTCTTAAATTTCGTTGGTGGTATCTGTCTTTTTAAACACTTTGCGTTGCAGAAGGATGGAATCCTTGTGAGGATTTCAACGCAAAAAATATTCAACGTGCCTTGGAGAGGTGAGAGAGGAGAGATACGCGCCACGGCAGAACGAGACCAGATGAGAGGAGAGAGGTATAGCTGCAGGGACCAAGAACAGAGCCACGGGTGTATTAGTCAAACGGACAAATTGAGTACGAAGGAGGGTGAGCCTAGTTAAGAGAAAAACGGAGAGCGTATTAGGGAGGATTGAGCCTTTAACGATAGGAAGATGTAAGAGATTATCTTTTTCGTGTTGAGAGAGAGGAGAGCTATGGCATGGGCGTCAAGAAACCTGGGGGGAGAGACATGCTGTTTATGACTCTCTAAGGGGAACGGGGCGCGAGGTGTTGGTATTCTGACAGTAGGAGGACTAAAGGTGGGATAAAGCGTATTACGCGGATAGAAACAAGGCCGACACAATCGGGTGTATTGGCAGAGCCGCCAGTGCTTGCGAGTATGGCGGGGAAGCACGGAGTTAGCATCCGAGGGAGCGTCAGCGGACAGATATGAGCCAGTAATTGATTGAGATTCATATATTTGAAATGACTTGCATAAATAAATATGGGTCGTATGTTACTGAAGATAGGCACACTGTTTTGAGGGCGAAATGGAAGAGCAACTAGAGTCACGGGATGAACAATCAGCACGACCGGAAAGAGTGCAAATACTTGAGCGATTGTGTGGCATGACAGAGAAAGAGGAGAGTAGAAGAGAGTCAGACGGTCAAAGAATTCTAGACGTTAGGTTCACGCGTGCAAATACATTATGCATTTAACAATAATTCGTTATAATTCAATCGTTAATAAGTCTACAATACCATATAGGTAGGAACTAGATTTAATCCGGTTTATGAAGTGAATGCAGGTCTGAATGCAAAAATATGCCTGGCTAAAATAATAGATACTCCAGTTACACGTCTAATTATCAAGAGCAACAACTGACATTAATCAACATATTTATATTTATTACTTCAGGTCGCAATAGGACAATTGAAAGTTCGGTTTAACTGCTTTACAAATGTGGAGGGGTGGGTTGTGGTGAGGGATGATGGTCTGTGCGTGTACGTTAGGCTGGGGTTTTTGGTGTCAAGACAGAACTGAAAATTGGTGGGGCTTCTGTGATGTGAAGTGTGGAACTCGGGGTTTGGTCAGCAGAGATGCCTCTTCATGACAGGTGATGTTACTGTTGTGGTCTGATGACAGAGGGATGTTAAGAACACATGCTGTCGTGGAGAGGTAGTTACCTGAATATAGTTGGAGTGATCAGACAGCGAGGCACCAGAGTGGTAGGCTTAGGTCTGTCCTGTATAGAATATTGTAAGGTGAGCATGATGTTAGGGTAGTAAGAAGGGTTGTGGTGAGACGGTATAGGGGGTATGTTAGCCGTGAGGTGGTATACTGCCGGTTGTGCGTAGCGTAAACGGTGGGGCATTGGTGGTTAGGGGTGGGGTTGTGGGTTGCCTGCCCCGAGCGCCGCGGGCTCTCGCCGGTGAGAGTCCCGGTATGGTGCTGTCGGTTTCGAGACCCCTGTGCCTGGGGGTTGCATGGTGCGCGGCGGTGGCTCGTGTTGGGGTGAGGGGTGGGCGTTAGTGGGTGACGCGGGCGTGGGGTTGTTGGTGGCGTGGTGTTGTGGTGATCAGGTGGTGATGTGCGTGGACGGGGCCATGGCTGATCGTGTCAGACGTCGCCGCCCATCGCCCCGGTGGTGACTAGTGGCTGAGCCCTGCCCCCCACTCACCTGCGACGACTGGTGGAT
>JAWQFJ010004945.1:7500-18489 GCA_034096865.1 Theodoxus fluviatilis
TGCATGATTGAAATACTTTATTCATTAAATCTATTATTATCTAAATCTCGCTTGTTTTCTCCTTGGTTGTGAGAGAAGAGTGAATGAAGCACGTCAGATATTTTGTGTCTACAAGTCAAGCCTCAAGTGTAAAGTAATTACACCAACTCATAATCATCATACCCCTAGACTGCGAGGTTGGGCTTGTAACATTATGGGGCTCTCGTCCGAGATATGAATCATAATGATAATCAGTTGTAACATTGTGGTTGGCTCGTCTCGGGATTATGATTCCAATATTTAACTGACATTTCTGTGAAATATTTTGGTCATCATTTTGAAATGCATGATCTGATGATGCTAATGAAATGAAAAATAGTAAGAGCCAATGAAACTGTATCAATGTGTTATTCTTACAATTGTACCACTGACTGGTAATTGTGTCAGATATTCTGTTCATACTGGAATGACAAAGGACTCTTGAAAGTCTGATGAGTGAGAGTTAGACTTTCTTCCGACCTTTCCAAACTTGTTTTCAGGATCCATTGTGCATGCTACAGTGACTTGATCCTTGTTTTCTCTAGTTGCGCTTGATTCCTGCCGTGATGTTTACTTGTTTCGCGGTAGTGAATTAGATATGGAACAGATTTGCAAGGATTTCATTGAGACAAAAGATATTACTCTTCTTGATCACGCAGACAGAGACGATCTCCTGGTAATTGCAGATTATTTCAAGGTTTCATTTGGAAGGAGAGAAACTGTAGCTCAGTTGAAAGCAAAGCTCGTAGCTGCACTGGAAGAAAGTAGTGCTTTGAGGATAGAGATTGAATCACCAATTAGAGACACTCTAGAAACTATTGGGGAAGAGACAACTCAAGCTCGTTCAGAAATTGGGGATAGCACAGGAAAGAAATGGACGAGAAAGCGATCAAATTAGAGCTGATGAGACTGGAATTGAAGAAGGAACAGCTCCGGGTTCAAGAGAGGGTAGAGCTAGCCAAAGTAGAGGTAGCCAGAATAGAGCTGGAACGGGAAAAGATAGCAAGAGGGTTTCCTGCAGGGCGCGTGGATGGAGCGAAGGTGGAGACACGTGAGTCTGGTGTGGTGGATCAGCCGACCCGCCTGGTGAAGAAAAGGGTTGTGGAATGCTCTGCTCCCTATGAGTCTCGGGGAGAGTTGTGTGTGGGAGAGGAGGCAGTTCCCATCACGGTGCGTCGTTGTACAGGCGCAGAAATTACGTTGGTGCGGTCTGGTGTTCTTACAGACTGGAGAGAGTCGGACACTGGGAAGAGAGTTCCATTGACAGGCTGGGGTGGTGTAGTTGTGTTGTCACGCGTTGGCAGTAGTGGTCATTCCACTCCCTTACATGAAGTAAGGCTGAAGACAAATGTTTATTGTGGTCACGCAGTAGTTGGCGTGTTGAAGGAGTTACCTGTTCCAGGTGTGGATGTGATGTTGGGGAATGATCTAGCAGGCCGGGAAGTGATAGTCACCCCGGGAGAACTTGCTAGTCATGCATGTGAGATAGGGGAGCCTGTGTTGCTCAAAGCCCTCCAGAGTGGAGAGAGTGTGTCTGAGAGGAGGATGAAGAGTTTGGAGGTGGAGAGAGGGGATGATGTTCTCCCCTGTAGGGTGTCGAATCGTTCCACCCGGCAGAGGATGGAAAATTCAGAGGTGAAGTTGGAGGACCAGCTTCATGATGAGACTAGTGAGAAGGCAGAGAGCACTATGAAGGAAGAAGTGCAAGTGGATGTGGAGTTGGGAGACTCGTTTGTGTCACCCGTGATGGGTGGTGGTCGGTCTAGCGATCGAGAGAGAGGTGGTGGTGAGTCGGGGCCACCGGCCGTGGGTTCAGAGCTGGTGGGAGGGAGGTTGGCTCTAATAGAGGAGCAGAAACGTGACCTTGGTTCACATGCTCTGTGTGAGCAGGAGGAGGCGGAGGAGGAGAGAGAGAATGATGAATCTCCAGGATGTTTCCTGAGATGTGGGGTGTTTGAGCTTGGAAGCCAGCCCCGGAATGTACCTGTGTCAGAGAGGTGTGAGTTGGGTCCACTAGGGAAAGTGGAGGAGAGAGAAGTGTGTGTGAGAATTGAGGGAGAAGTTGAGGAAGAGATGGAGGAAGAAGTCGAAGTAGAGGTCGAGAAGGAAGTAGAGATGAAAGTAGAGATGGAGGTCGAAGGAGAGGTAGAGATGGAGGTCGAAGGAGAGATAGAGGTGAAGGTCGAGGGAGAGATAGAGATGAAGCCTGAGCCTTGTGAGGAGACAAGTGTGGAAGGGCTGAATGATTTGAGAGAGGAAGTGATGAAAGCAGGACAGAAAGATCATGAGAAACACTTGGACATGTTTTCCTTCCTGAGCAATTGGAAAGAAAGAGTGATGAACGTGGGCGCGTTTGCTGCCGAATGTCGTGGGGAAACGAAGCAACAAGAGAGGAAGTGGTACGAATGGAAGTCGAGAAAAAAGAAGAAAGAAAGATTGCCTGTCACGATTGTGAGAGGGTGACAGAGGCACGAGTAGAAGCGGTAGCCCACAGCATGTTAGGATGGGAACCCAATCTGGCGCAGATCAGATCGTGTATATATCAACCTGTTTGATTTCAAATTAAGAATGCACTTAAGAAGACAAGGTCAAGTTACTGAATAATTGTTGACTTGGACAGTTGCATGTTGTCTATGAAGAGATGTGCATGTGTTTGAAGTTATGATCATAATTTGTTGTTTGCATGCTTCTATCCTGACACTAATCACATCCAGTAAGTGGCCAGCCGGGTTTTAGAAGTCCAGCCATTAAGCAAGCGAACCACAACAATACATGTTGGTGAAAATTGAGGAAAAACGTCAAGGACGGAAGAGTGACAAGTTTTGCAAAAATTTTAAGTAACTATTGAAGTTGACTGTAAAATTTTTGTTTTTCAAGGAGGGAGGTGTGATGATTGCCCATCAGTGGTTTTATTGTGTCTTAATTAGAGAGATGCTGGAAATGAGGACCCAGAGGTTCTGGCATCCTGTGTGGGCGGTCAAAATTAGTTCCCACAGTGGACCACTCTTCCAGGGAAGTCTCCTTCATCACCTAGGTTGGTGATAAGATAAACACCCTGTCCCTCTCGCCGCCCTGGTGCTCCCTGGTGCCTGACCGAGGGGTGCTCTTTCCCAGCCAACGTTCCAAGCTAGGGGGTCACCAGAAGGGGTGGTGGGGGTGAGTGGCAGCGGCCAGAGAAGCGTGCTCAGAGAGTGAAGCCTTAGAAAATCACTTCGGCGTTAACATCCAAGCCACACGCAGGTTTTCCGAAGTCCCTGCTGAGACAAGAGCTGCCGACCTGTCTCAGAGGTGCCTGCCTGAAGATGATGTGAACTCCTCCAAAGAAAACCGACTCCCTCCACCTCTACGAGTTTAGCGAATACAGACTGGTTAGGAAAAGAACTGATTCTTATTTCGTCGTTGGATCTCGGTGAGCATTGACATTTTATTCAACATTGAACAATTGACTAAGAACTGAGAACATTCATTCCAATTTTCCTTTTTATTCGGCTGGCCTAGAAATTCATAAATATTCACAATTGAAATCAAATAATAACATTCTTCTTATGCATGCCTTGCATGGTTGAAATACTTTATTCATTAAATCTATTATTATCTAAATCTCGCTTGTTTTCTCCTTGGTTGTGAGAGAAGAGTGAATGAAGCATGTCAGATATTTTGTGTCTACAAGTCAAGCCTCAAGTGTAAAGTAATTACACCAACTCATAATCATCATACCCCTAGACTGCGAGGTTGGGCTTGTAACATTCTATCAAGTGAAAAACTGCTGTATTATCTGTATCGTCAGTTATATAGTATATCGGCAACCTCTTCACCAGCTCTCGCGCCAGGACGCAGCAATGTTCTCTCGGACTTGCGCCTTGCCAATTGATGACTGGCCGTTTCTTAGACATCTTTCGATGCTTGCCTTGCCTTCGCCTTGCTCCCGAGGAACTAGGTAGGCTAAGCAACGCGCCCCTAAGTGTGCATCCTAGGGTAAGGTACATTACTCGCATCGCCTTTCTCCATGCAGGAGTAAAACTGGGTGCCTGTGAGGTCAGCAGTGGCACACTTTAGTGCGACTACCCTTTCAATGTGGTCGTGAACCGACATCGTGATTGAGTATTTCCAGTTTCCCAGGGAGCGGAGGTGGCGGTGGTGCCTAACTGTGTCGCCGTGTTTGAGTATTTCCAGTGTCCCAGGGAGTGGCGGTGGTGCCTAACTGTGTCGCCGTGTTTGAGTATTTCCAGTGTCCCAGGGAGTGGAGGTGGCTGTGCTGCCTAACTGTGTCGCCGTGTTTGAGTATTTCCAGTGTCCCAGGGAGTGGAGGTGGTGCCTAACTGTGTCGCCGTGTTTGAGTATTTCCAGTTTCCCAGGGAGTGGAGGTGGTGCCTAACTGTGTCGCCGTGTTTGAGTATTTCCAGTGTCCCAGGGAGTGGAGGTGGTGCCTAACTGTGTCGCCGTGTTTGAGTGTTTCCAGTGTCCCAGGGAGTGGAGGTGGTGCCTAACTGTGTCGCCGTGTTTGAGTATTTCCAGTTTCCCAGGGAGTGGAGGTGGTGCCTAACTGTGTCGCCGTGTTTGAGTATTTCCAGTGTCCCAGGGAGTGGAGGTGGTGCCTAACTGTGTCGCCGTGTTTGAGTATTTCCAGTGTCCCAGGGAGTGGAGGTGTGGTGCCTAACTGTGTCGCCGTGTTTGAGTATTTCCAGTTTCCCAGGGAGTGGAGGTGCTGCCTAACTGTGTCGCCGTGTTTGAGTATTTCCAGTGTCCCAGGGAGTGGAGGTGGCGGTGGTGCCTAACTGTGTCGCCGTGTTTGAGTATTTCCAGTGTCCCAGGGAGTGGAGGTCCTGCCTAACTGTGTCGCCGTGTTTGAGTATTTCCAGTGTCCCAGGGAGTGGAGGTGGTGCCTAACTGTGTCGCCGTGTTTGAGTATTTCCAGTGTCCCAGGGAGTGGAGGTGCTGCCTAACTGTGTCGCCGTGTTTGAGTATTTCCAGTGTCCCAGGGAGTGGAGGTGGTGCCTAACTGTGTCGCCGTGTTTGAGTATTTCCAGTTTCCCAGGGAGTGGAGGTGGCTGTGCTGCCTAACTGCGTCGCCGTGTTTGAGTATTTCCAGTTTCCCAAGGAGTGGAGGTGGTGCCTAACTGTGTCGCCGTTTTTGAGTATTTCCAGTTTCCAGTGAGTGGAGGTGCGTGCTGCCTAACTGTGTCGCCGTGTTTGAGTGTTTCCAGTGTCCCAGGGAGTGGAGGTGGTGCCTAACTGTGTCGCCGTGTTTGAGTGTTTCCAGTGTCCCAGGGAGTGGAGGTGGTGCCTAACTGTGTCGCCGTGTTTGAGTGTTTCCAGTGTCCCAGGGAGTGGAGGTGGCGGTGCTGCCTAACTGTGTCGCCGTGTTTGAGTGTTTCCAGTTTCCCAGGGAGTGGAGGTGGTGCCTAACTGTGTCGCCGTGTTTGAGTATTTCCAGTGTCCCAGGGAGTGGAGGTGGCGGTGGTGCCTAACTGTGTCGCCGTGTTTGAGTATTTCCAGTTTCCCAGGGAGTGGAGGTGGCTGTGCTGCCTAACTGTGTCGCCGTGTTTGAGTATTTCCAGTGTCCCAGGGAGTGGAGGTGGCGGTGCTGCCTAACTGCGTCGCCGTGTTTGAGTGTTTCCAGTTTCCCAGGGAGTGGAGGTGGCTGCCTAACTGTGTCGCCGTGTTTGAGTATTTCCAGTGTCCCAGGGAGTGGAGGTCCTCCCTTACTGTGTCGCCGTGTTTGAGTATTTCCAGTTTCCCAGTGAGTGGAGGTGGCGGTGGTGCCTAACTGTGTCGCCGTGTTTGAGTATTTCCAGTGTCCCAGGGAGTGGAGGTGGTGCCTAACGGTGTCGCCGTGTTTGAGTGTTTCCAGTGTCCCAGGGAGTGGCGGTGGTGCCTAACTGTGTCGCCGTGTTTGAGTATTTCCAGTTTCCCAGGGAGTGGAGGTGGCTGTGCTGCCTAACTGCGTCGCCGTGTTTGAGTATTTCCAGTTTCCCAAGGAGTGGAGGTGGTGCCTAACTGTGTCGCCGTTTTTGAATATTTCCAGTTTCCCAGGGAGTGGAGGTGGAGGTGGTGCCTAACTGTGTCGCCGTGTTTGAGTATTTCCAGTTTTCCAGTGAGTGGAGGTGGCTGTGCTGCCTAACTGTGTCGCCGTGTTTGAGTATTTCCAGTTTTCCAGTGAGTGGAGGTGGTGCCTAACGGTGTCGCCATGTTTGAGTATTTCCAGTGTCCCAGGGAGTGGCGGTGGTGCCTAACTGTGTCGCCGTGTTTGAGTATTTCCAGTTTCCCAGTGAGTGGAGGTGGCGGTGGTGCCTAACTGTGTCGCCGTGTTTGAGTATTTCCAGTTTCCCAGGGAGTGGAGGTGGTGCCTAACTGTGTCGCCGTGTTTGAGTATTTCCAGTGTCCCAGGGAGTGGAGGTGGTGCCTAACTGTGTCGCCGTGTTTGAGTATTTCCAGTGTCCCAGGGAGTGGAGGTGGTGCCTAACTGTGTCGCCGTGTTTGAGTATTTCCAGTGTCCCAGGGAGTGGAGGTGGTGCCTAACTGTGTCGCCGTGTTTGAGTATTTCCAGTGTCCCAGGGAGTGGAGGTGGTGCCTAACTGTGTCGCCGTGTTTGAGTATTTCCAGTGTCCCAGGGAGTGGAGGTGGTGCCTAACTGTGTCGCCGTGTTTGAGTATTTCCAGTGTCCCAGGGAGTGGAGGTGGTGCCTAACTGTGTCGCCGTGTTTGAGTATTTCCAGTGTCCCAGGGAGTGGAGGTGGAGGTGGTGCCTAACTGTGTCGCCGTGTTTGAGTATTTCCAGTGTCCCAGGGAGTGGAGGTGGTGCCTAACTGTGTCGCCGTGTTTGAGTATTTCCAGTGTCCCAGGGAGTGGAGGTGGTGCCTAACTGTGTCGCCGTGTTTGAGTATTTCCAGTGTCCCAGGGAGTGGAGGTGCGTGTGCCTAACTGTGTCGCCGTGTTTGAGTATTTCCAGTGTCCCAGGGAGTGGAGGTGGTGCCTAACTGTGTCGCCGTGTTTGAGTATTTCCAGTGTCCCAGGGAGTGGAGGTGGCTGTGCCTAACTGTGTCGCCGTGTTTGAGTATTTCCAGTGTCCCAGGGAGTGGAGGTGGCTGCCTAACTGTGTCGCCGTGTTTGAGTATTTCCAGTGTCCCAGGGAGTGGAGGTGGTGCCTAACTGTGTCGCCGTGTTTGAGTATTTCCAGTGTCCCAGGGAGTGGAGGTGGTGCCTAACTGTGTCGCCGTGTTTGAGTATTTCCAGTGTCCCAGGGAGTGGAGGTGGTGCCTAACTGTGTCGCCGTGTTTGAGTATTTCCAGTGTCCCAGGGAGTGGAGGTGGTGCCTAACTGTGTCGCCGTGTTTGAGTATTTCCAGTGTCCCAGGGAGTGGAGGTGGTGCCTAACTGTGTCGCCGTGTTTGAGTATTTCCAGTGTCCCAGGGAGTGGAGGTGGTGCCTAACTGTGTCGCCGTGTTTGAGTATTTCCAGTGTCCCAGGGAGTGGAGGTGGCGGTGGTGCCTAACTGTGTCGCCGTGTTTGAGTATTTCCAGTGTCCCAGGGAGTGGAGGTGGCGGTGGTGCCTAACTGTGTCGCCGTGTTTGAGTATTTCCAGTGTCCCAGGGAGTGGAGGTGGTGCCTAACTGTGTCGCCGTGTTTGAGTATTTCCAGTGTCCCAGGGAGTGGAGGTGGCTGCCTAACTGTGTCGCCGTGTTTGAGTATTTCCAGTGTCCCAGGGAGTGGAGGTGGTGCCTAACTGTGTCGCCGTGTTTGAGTATTTCCAGTGTCCCAGGGAGTGGAGGTCCTCCCTTACTGTGTCGCCGTGTTTGAGTATTTCCAGTGTCCCAGGGAGTGGAGGTGGTGCCTAACTGTGTCGCCGTGTTTGAGTATTTCCAGTGTCCCAGGGAGTGGCGGTGGTGCCTAACTGTGTCGCCGTGTTTGAGTATTTCCAGTGTCCCAGGGAGTGGAGGTGGCTGTGCTGCCTAACTGTGTCGCCGTGTTTGAGTATTTCCAGTTTCCCAGGGAGTGGAGGTGGTGCCTAACTGTGTCGCCGTGTTTGAGTATTTCCAGTGTCCCAGGGAGTGGAGGTGCTGCCTAACTGTGTCGCCGTGTTTGAGTATTTCCAGTTTCCCAGGGAGTGGAGGTGCTGCCTAACTGTGTCGCCGTGTTTGAGTATTTCCAGTTTCCCAGGGAGTGGAGGTGGTGCCTAACTGTGTCGCCGTGTTTGAGTATTTCCAGTGTCCCAGGGAGTGGAGGTGGCGGTGCTGCCTAACTGTGTCGCCGTGTTTGAGTATTTCCAGTTTCCCAGGGAGTGGAGGTGGTGCCTAACTGTGTCGCCGTGTTTGAGTATTTCCAGTGTCCCAGGGAGTGGAGGTCCTCCCTTACTGTGTCGCCGTGTTTGTTGTCAGGCACCAGTGTAGGATTATCAAATGGCCCAATGATCGAAGTGCGCGCGCGCGTTTGTGTTAAACCTAAAGCAGTTGGAGACTCAGGAGTAGGTAGTATGTCGCTGTATAAACTCATTTCCGTTTTTTCCCTCGCCGTTTTCTTTAACTCACGAGAGGCGCGATAGTCTAGATGTTGTTGACAGAGATTGGTCTATTTGGAGGAGAACGAAAACCTTCAAAATAAGCATGTATAAATAATATCATTTTTTCGGAAACATGATGATGATGATGGTAATGATGATGATGACGACGACGACGACAACGACGACGACGACGATGATGATGATGATGATGATGATGATGATGATGATGATGATGATGATGATGGAATTAGAAATACTAACAAGAAGGGCAAAGCCCATACGACTCACATGCTTGACCTTGACTTTTATATAACCTTGACCTTCAGGTGACCTTCAAGGTCAAGGTCAAACAACTAAACCTAGCAATGACATCATACACTAAGAAATGCTGTACACATTTTTCCTACCAAAATACATGTGACCTTGACCCAAGGTCAAGGTCATCCAAGGTCATGCAACACAAAGCTGTTAATTCAAGACATAGGAAGCACAATGGTGCTTATTGTCACTTTCTACCATGAGATATGGTCACTTTTAGTGGTTCACTACCCCATTTTGGTCACATTTCACAAGGGTCAAAGTGACCTTGACCTTGATGATATGTGACCAAATGTGTCTCATGATGAAATTATAACATGTGCCCCACATAATTATTAAGTTTGAAACAGTTATCTTCCATAGTTCAGGGTCAAGGTCACTTCAAAATAGGTATACAATCCCACTTTGAAGAGCTCCTGTGACCTTGACCTTGAAGCAAGGTCAATCAAACTGGTATCAAAAGATAGGGATTACTTTGCCCTATATACCATTTGTAGCTAACGTTGCCATTCTCAATAACGTGGGAGAAAATTGGGAAAATGTGAAAAACGACTGTTTTTGAAACCACATTTATGGCTCCTGTGACCTTGACCTTGAAGCAAGGTCAAGTCACCATGTATGGTTTTAGAGGCCTTGTCATCATACACCATCATGCCACATTTGGTGTTGATAGACTTAATAGTCTCCAAAAAAATCCAACGTTTAAGTTTTTTACGCCGGCGGACGGACGGACGGACGGACGGACGACACGGGTGAGTACATAGACTCACTTTTGCTTCGCATGTGAGTCAATAAAACGATGATGATGATGATGATGATGATGATGATGATGATGATGATGATGATGATGATGATCATGACGACGATGATGATATGATGATGGGTCTTTAGGGCGCGTTTGCATGCAATCGAACTACACGCGCGCGCGAGCGAACACACACACACACACACACATTAACACACACACGCACATATACACACACACACACACACACACACACACACACAAAATAATGCAAGAGTTATATAATTAAAAAGTTCACTTTTTCATTTCACATCTGCAAGCGTACAACTTTGCCAAAACCAACATTGCAAAAGTTCTTGCACTAGTTCAAATTAATCACTTTTATTCTCCAATTCCGCCACCACTATTCGCTTTTTTCAGCGGGAGGTAATTTCTGGTGGGTTGCCAAAAAAAAGTCCCACTGTTATTGGTTTAGCTCATCATAAATCGCGGTAGCAAGCATGCAGAACAATACATGTGTGGACAGAGTGGCCAAGGCCTCAGGTGCAGGTATGAGACAGATCGTCCTTGCTTTCCACAACTTTATTTTTCACCCATGGTACAGGGGCTGGTGGCTGGCCCCAGGCCGGATAGTAATGGCCCAGACCAACCCAAGACCTTGGTGACAGTGGTCTCTCCCCCAGAAGGGATGGGGTCTCTCTCGGCCTGCCGACAGTCCCTTCTTATCAAAGAAATGCGCGGACTTCAGAGAAGCCAGGCTTGGGATCGGTCTTCGCGATCTCAGCCTGTCCCTGATTTTTGTGTTTTCCTAATGATCGAAAAAGGCTTATTGCTGCCTTATACTTAACCAATAAGCACAACAAAGTCAATCGAATGAATATTGCACCACTGAAATTAGATGTCTTAATTTAGAGAAATTATCCAATGTGTCTCTTATATATAACAATTTAGACTTAGCGAGCCAGGACGACATGAGGGAACTGTCCGCGGTCATATGTCAAGTCCAGTAAACAAACGATGGGAAAAGCCACTCTGCGACCATCCCGGACTGATACGCTACATAGTAGGCTGGTCTTACAATGTATACAACATGGGCATCTGAGACGCAGGATACATGATAGAAAGAGGAGAGAGGGAAAGGTTCCGCACCCTTCTTCATCTGCCCCCGCTTTTCCTTGTACAGCGTCCTCCATGTACAGAATCAGTGACTGCCCAACAAATGTTACATGATACTATCAACGTGGATCGGTTCTGCCCTTCCAGCGAGTTAAACAACATGCTACCCTCTTACACATGATACACAATGTCTCAAAAGAATTTCCGTATTTGCAGGCAAATGGGAAGAATCAAGAATAAAATGACCATTACGTTGGATGGAGGATGCGAGCCGAGTGTGTAATTATAAAATGACTC
>JAWQFJ010004947.1:2500-5000 GCA_034096865.1 Theodoxus fluviatilis
GAAGACATTTCTTGATCGTTTCATCGATGAAGACTTAATGGTCGAGGCCCCACGCATAATCTCGGCGAGAGTTTGCCTAGTGCCAGGAAGCTCTCACGTTCAAAGTGGCGCTCTCCGACAGAAGGGCGTGGCAAAGTGCAGACCGCTCTTGCCCCAGCATGCCTTAGACAGCGGATATGGTTTTCAGGCAGCCAGTCTCCTGCCCCAGGAGCCGACTGGGACGTGAAGGTCCATTGAGCTGCCATCTTGCTCCATTGACTGGGTACCTCGGCCCGTTGGAAAGCCTTTTTGACTTTCTGTAGGGCCAGTCTGGTGCTGGTCAAAGCAAGACACCGAGAAAAAAGGACGACTTCGCAGACGACTCCCCTGCAGGCGAATTCGTGCCAGAAGACCTCTGCAGATAAGATCGATGGGGCTTGGCCATGAATGGATCTCACTGACAAATGAAGGCTTTCCCAGGTAGGGTTATCAAACTTCTAGTTAGCTTAAAGCTACACCGACAGTGTAATTGCTTTCTCTTATCAACTTGGTTTACTACTACACGTTGGAAAGTTAAGTGCATCAGTGGATTTTAAGACAACCAAAATAACTCATGTACATGCCTGCCATCTCGTGAAACATTGCCTTGAATACTTCGGATAACTTGCGAGCTTGTTCTTGGCCATAGTATGTAATAGTTTTATCTAATATCAAAATAAACTCAAAATATTGGTGCCATTTGAGAATTTTACCTATGCAATGCAAGGCAAAATTAACAGCAACAAAGATAATTTTTCGTAGGTCGCATCTCCAACAATGCAGAAAAAGTAATCAATAAATAAACGAATGTACTGCATATACATGTATACTAACCTCTCAGTCAAATGAGATCTGCCAATAAATAAGCGACATCATTTCAGGTTCATGTCTTCTAAATGTGACTGTGCATAAGGAAACAAAGATACAAATAGGGAAAAAGGACAAATTATACATTTTAACCTCAATGTCATTAATTCATTCATTCATAGAGAAAACAGCATGCTCATAGAAGAAATATTTAGTTGTTTACAATAATAAAAACCCATCACGTAACTGCATGTTGAACACTGCAACGTACACATACAAGAGTTTCCTGTTTGGAAGTGGGTTACTCACCTCTAGGTTGGAGGTCAGAATATGCCCACAGCATCTCCCTACACGACCTGTCAAAGACGAATAACTTGGGAAATCCAGACTCAGCTTGCTTTTACTCTAACCAGTTCAGGTGATTCTGTAGTCAATCACCTTACGTAGCCTACAACGGCTGATAGGCAGGAAATCCCCATTCATTTATTCAAAGACTAAACGAGGGTTTCGGTCTGTGTGTCTTTTGTAATTCGTACGCCCGTCTGAGCTGCGAAGAAATCCATAGGACATAAATCAGACTTGCCTACTTCAATCGTCTTTTCGGGGGAGCATTAAAGAACGTGACGATCGACTCCGGCGTTGAGTGTAAATTCAACAAAAGCTGATACGACAGAGACGGGTAAAAACAGGACTAATTTTATTGTACAGTTATCCTAGCTTGATACGGATAAAATTAGTCTAGAATTAGTACACTAGTAAGTCATCATGTGTGACTCGAGTAAAACTGCTTCTCCATGGATATGCCGAGTAATTTTTCTGACACTATGTGGCATTTGTCAAAACTACTGAAATATAACATGGCACACACAAATATAGACAATGTGCACCGATGCTCTTTCTCTCTCTCTCTCTCACTCTCTCTCTCTGCCTTGCTCTCTCTCTCTCTCTGCCTTGTCTCTCTCTCTCTCTGCCTTGTCTCTCTCTCTCTCTCTCTCTCTCTCTCTCTCTCTCTCTCTCTCTCTGCCTTGTTCTCTCTCTCTGCCTGCCTTGCTCTCTCTCTCTCTCTGTGTTTGTGTGTGCCTGCCTTGCTCTCTCTCTCTCTCTCTCTCTCAATCTCTCTGCCTGCCTTGCTCTCTCTCTCTCTCTCTCTCTCTCTCTCTCTCTCTCTCTCTCTCTCTGTCTTGCTCTCTCTCTCTTTCTGAAGGGCTGAATGTAAGAAAGGCACTACTGCCTAATTCACTACCCTTGTAAAATAAAGTTCGTTCGTTCGTTCGTTTTCTCTCTCTCTCTCTCTCTCTCTCTCTGCCTTGCTCTCTCTCTCTCTCTCTCTCTCTCTCTCTCTCTCTCTCTCTCTCTCTCTCTCTCTCTCTCTCTGTGTCTTGCTCTCTCTCTCTTTCTGAAGGACTGAATGTAAGAAAGGCACTTCTGCCTAATTCACTACCCTTGTAAAATAAAGTTCGTTCGTTCGTTCGTTCGTTTTCTCTCTCTCTCTCTCTCTCTCTCTCTCTCTCTCTCTCTCTCTCTCTCTCTCTCTCTCTCTCTCTCTCTCTCTCTCTCACGCATATTCACATGCAGACACTCACACATACGAACACTAACGTACATAGACACTCACGCACATCCAGGCACGCACGCACGCACGCACGCGCGCGCGCGCACACACACGTACGTTGTC
>JAWQFJ010004947.1:10000-35000 GCA_034096865.1 Theodoxus fluviatilis
ACACACACACACACACACACATACACACACACACACACACACACACACACACACACATCCATTCATTCATTACTCTGTTTGGCCGTTTGGGGGAAAAGGGATGGAGTTTTACGGTCTATCAGCCTTTTTGGGCTATTTAAGGCCATCGATCACAATAAATTCTCAGATATGATCAGAACAAGAGCGTGTCAAGTTATTATTTTCCTGGTTATTCGCCTCGTACAGAACGCGTACGAGGAAGAAATGGGTCCAATTTCACCCCCATCCTACAGGGGGATGGGCTGTTTGAAAAACTCTCTAAACCGCCAGAGATCCTAATGGGATGTTGATCTGTCGGAGTCTTTTCTTCAGAGTTCTGCCCCTGATCTATCTCGGACCAGGAACGTCTGGCCTGTCACAAATGTAGACTGGAAGCATTTATTCTGTGTACCAGTGAATGTAACTGTCAGCTGACAAGAGTTCGCAGGGTATCTACAAGAAGAAAAAAAAACCACGACCTCGAACGTTGCCAGATTATCGATACGTCGATGCTGTCTGCAAGGTGAGTACGCTAGGTAGTGGTGTACTTCGACGTGCCCAGACACTGCCCCAGGCACCTCAATGGCGTGGAAATCTGTATTGTTAGGCAGGTCACCATGACGTTATTGAATCTCTGAGGTTTTCCCCCTCTCCATAACTCAATGTTTCAATGATACATTGATTGCAACGTGTACCCTTCTGCGCACAGATGTTGTCAAAAGACTTATCCACCGAGCCGCCTGTTCTACTGAGCTTTATACCTCAGAGCGTTGCTTTTAACTCTCTTTACCCTAATAGCCCAGGCGAAAAAAACTAACCCCAAACCCTTCATTAAACAAAAATCAAATCATGAAAACGTTTTCATTTCAGACAAGTTTGATTGTTTCACCGTCTTGATAACATATTACTCTCACATAAGAAAAAAAAAATTGTCCTGTGTGGCTCAAATAATGGGCATAACTATTTAAAATACAAGGATGGTTCAGAATGTATTGCAGATCCCTCTGACATATTATCTACAGCACAACTACGCTCTAAATCTCATGCAAGCAAGATATTAATTTTTCAATGAGTTGTCTCCCCCTTGACCACAGTTCTTGCTGACCCACATGGTCTTAGACACATTGCCTCGTCCGGGAAGGTCATGGTGGACACTTCTTTTTCCAGACAAGTCTTATTTTCTTCTTACAAAGAGGTGAGGAGCCGGTGTCAGACTCTGATTCTTGAAAAACAAGAGGAGGGTGACCAAATAAGTCTGGCGGTACATTGTAATCACTGCAACATAGTTGTCTCATACAGGGAATACTCACCTTTCCTGTGAGTCTCAGATAATGGGGATACATAAATTGAAATACAAGAATATCTGAGAATGTTGAAATATGCAGACCCTCAACCCCCAATTCCCTTCCCAAATTTCTATCACGTGTATATGGAGGGTTTCCTGCAGGACATGCAAGGGAGAGACAGGGGGATTTCTGGGGTGACGAGGCAGTGGTAACGCTAAAACTCTGTTACTGCGTAACACAAGAGACTCAGATTGTGAGGCCCCGAAGACGTATACAGTTATGAGAGAAATACGGACTGTTCGTCGTATACCGGTCTCCGCACGACAGGTGGATCTTTGTTGGCTATGTACGTCCCTTGATCACGAAAAAAACAACTAGAGTAGATGCGAATAAGAACAAGTCCAGTCACAATTCCCTAGTTATTCGCCCCTCACGAATCTCCTTGGGAGACGTGGTGGGTCTATTCTGACCCCCAACCCACAGAGGGGCACACAGAGAGACTGGCCAAGTCTGTGGGTAGAGAATGATGGGGCGTCTGGCCAGCTGTGATCCTCTTTTTTTGGTTCCTGCGTGCATGATTCACTGCATTGACTGAACATGGGGTCTCTGCAAGCCTTTATCTTTCATGTATATCAGAACTCTCTCAAACTTACGATGCCGCACATATTTTACCACAGTCTGTACATAAGTTACATGTATGCTGGTCACAATCTAAATGCATTTATATTTTATGCGTGGGCATCTGTTTAAAAAAAATAATAGATTTGGAAAGTTTCGGTACTTTTAAGATGCGTCAGAAGTCATTGCTGCGGGAGGAATTCGTTTTAACAGTGAAAAGTAGTAGTCATCATTGACGACGACTATGACGAGGAATACGAATACGATGACGACCACAACAATGACGATGATAATGAGTTGTTTTAAAGCTAATGCATTTTCTCGATTTTACAAAATCTCGTAGATTATGTTAAAAATGTGCATCCAACGTTTAATAATCGGTGATTATTTGTACTTAAGAGATAGACAAAATGTTAAGACATGAGAGAGAGAGAGAGAGAGAGAGAGAGAGAGAGAGAGAGAGAGAGAGAGAGATGGAGGGGGTGGGGGTGAGGTAAAGAGAATGATTATTATTGGTTTTAAAAGGGCCATTGGACGATGTATATATGGTCAGGTGTAACCATGTTTAAAGAAAGGAAATAAATAAGTAAATCTATATAATGATGATGATGACGACGACGACGGCGACGACAACGACGACGACGTCGACGACGACGCCGATGATGATGATGATGATGATGATGATGATGGTCGTGCTAATGATGATGTTGACTGTTGTGCTAATGATGATGTGGTAGTGGTGGTAACTGTAGGCTGACGATGAACTCCAACGTCACCAAGATCAACATGACAGGACGCATCATTTCTGCCTTGGTCTTGCTGAAAAATGGACTATATTAAATACACATCTCTGCTGACAGGTTGAAAGGATGGATCGTGTGCTTGCATACACGTTTGCAAACCCAGCCTTAGATGTGCAAGCCTCAACTTTACAATGATCGTCTGTAAGTTTACACGTCTGCATGCAAATCCGCCATAGATGTTGTTAGCCTCAACTTCACGATTATCAATTGTTTTTGCTTGACTGGTCCGGATCGGAAAGAACTGATCCAACTTCCAATGGGACTCGTAGTCGTATTCTCAGATCAATCTTGATCCAGAGATGAACTTTGGATGTCTATTACACATTTCTTGGCCTGTGTGAAATATTGAAACAAATCATTCACTTTTCCAGAATAAATTGTAGTCACTCAGCGCATAAACCTGAGCTCGTCCACAATGGTGGTAGTCGTTTACACGGAAGTTCTTGATTGCAAAATGTGCCTTGGTCCATGCGTATTCTGCAGAGGAAGGGGATGTTATCTTCTGTTTACACTAATGCCGTCTCCGTTGTCAGCATGCGGTCCGATTTCTGAACAAATGTTAGTAGGCCTATAGGTCTTGAGCTCATTTGTTTTCTTCCGATGCCATGGGAGACGCTATCTCGATCTCTTGACATCATCGACTTATTCAGTCTTTTTCGATCAATTTTTTTTCGGTGTTTGTGCAACACAGAGGGTCAAGCCTTATCGATCAATAAACCTATACTTTCCGTGCATTGTTAGAAAACATTCATGAAAACTGATACATATTGATTGCTCAATTCCACAAGTTGTAGTTGTGGACAGAACTTAAATACTGGCCAGGAATAGTTCTCCTGGGCAACAAACACACAGTCCACAGATGGCACACCCACCACACATTAACCACGGGGTGGTACCTAAATAGTTGTTGGGCAAGCTATCTCAAATCATAACCGGGAAGAAAGTACGTGGTCAAAACAGAGATTCATCCAATAAAACTAACAATTGCAAGAAAACATATAATGATAGCACTAATAACGAGGTGGATGTGGAAGGCACACAATCAATTTAAAACCTCAAAACATGAGCGTGTCATTAGTTCAATCAAAAACACCTTAACAAAGAAGCAAACGAGTAGGCCCTACGCATTCGAACAGTGACTTGACGCAATGTCATAACATCTTTGGCTAAACCATTATTACATTTCTTAAAAACAAAATCTAACGCATAGCAGAGAAAACCTGGAAACTGAGAAAATTGCATGTGAAAATCTCTGTCCTCATTATGGCAGATGACAGTTGGTGTCTTGCTCCGTATTGTTTACTATGAAATACATATTTCCCCCCAGAAACAAACCATACAGTCATTTTCAACCTTGCATTTCGACAAAGGGACATGAAAAACATATTTCCACAAATACGACTTTTGAAAACTGGTACTACTTACTACCTTAATAAAAGCTGTCTCATTTTTTTCCGCGTTGGCATTTGCTACAAGCACAGGAGCAGCACAGACGTATCCAGTGGCAAAAGACTTGGCTGGATAAGATGTTTCTCTCTCTCTCTCTCTCTCTCTCTCTCTGATGTGCCGTCTTTTCTCGATACAGATCTCACGAACAATTTACGTTCTCTCTAAGTGGTTGTAGCACTATTCAAATGCAATTAATTCGGCACTTCATTCTCAGGACGGACTAAGCGATGTTCAAGCAAACAAAAACAAAAAACGTAGAGGACGTATGAATAAACAATTGAACGAAAGACTGTATAAGCAAAAGTTATTGAGCCGTTAAGTCAAGAGTTTGCTCATTTGCAACTCCAGTTCAACCCAAACTCTCCAAAGAGCTGTGGTACATGTACCAAGAATGGATGCACCAGGAAAATCGAACATTTTCACGCCACTAATGCAGTCGCCATGACTCTGACCGGTACTTATTAGCACAATATTTTCAATTTCTATAATTTTAATCTCCTGATACATTTGCAACAAGCAACAAAATATCACACACCCTTCTGAATGTCGGAGATTGGGTGACACAAAGGTGTAATTTTCCTCATAATAATTATTTGATCCAAACCTTCTGGACCAAATATTGTGAGGAAATTTCGTGTCACAATGGCTAAACTCTAATTTCAGCTTACGTGAGCACCCATCTGAAAGTATCCTTCGTCGCAACTCCTAAGATTTCACGAATCAACGTGCAGTTAATGAGTTGGACAGTTTTTCGTGTTCTTCTATCCATGAACGTATTTTTTTCTGTTTTAGAGAGGGCTGGGGTCATTGCACCTTTAAGCAGTGGCTTTACACGAGCAAAAACAATCACGCACAGATCATGCTTAGCTACGTTGGTCGTCTCTTCGGGAGGAATCGAGAGTGTGAAAGTTATCTCAGACGGAACGCGTAACAAGTATAAATTGAACAAAACCTAATGCGATGAAGACAACATGAAGATTTATTCTTCCGCTGTTCTTTTTTAGCGTGCTTTTCTCAGGCTGATGCAGATGGATGAGAGAGAGAGAGAGAGAGATAGAGATAGAGAGAGAGAGAGAGAGAGAGAGAGAGAGAGAGAGAAAGAGAGAGAGTGAGAGAGAGACAGTCTCACAAACAGACACGCAGACACACACACTGGCAGACAGACACACGCACTGGCAGACACACCCACCCACCCACACACCCACACACACACACACAGATACAGAGAGAGAGAGAGAGAGAGAGAGAGAGAGAGAGAGAGAGATAGTGTTGAGGGAATATTGTACGTGTCCGAGAATGGAGCCCTGAGGAACGCGTATGGGGAGATGGTAGTCATTGGTCATCAAACCCTGCATCAGCATTCTGCAAGTCCTTCCCATCAGTAGTTTTGAACCAGGGGAGAACTGTGGATGGCAGACCGAGACATTTCAGGCGTGAGAGCATGATGTCGTGGCCTTCATCGTCGAATGCAGCGGAAAGGATCAACCCCACAAGAGCTACCTGGCCATTGTAAACTGCACGGAGCAGATCATTCGTCATCCGTAGCAAGGCTGTTAATGCACTGTGACTGGGTCTGCACGCTGACTGAAATATTGGGAATAACCTTTGCGTGTTGAGGAAACGACACAAGCGCGCCGACACTGCTCGCTCGATGATCTTCGAAAGAAAGCCAAGGTTTGACACCGGTCCATTGTTCGTAAGCGCACCTGTGTCAGCACGTCATTTTATTAAAAAAAAGCTTGATTATTGCCTTTTTTCAAAGTAGAGAGAAACTGACCACTTTTGATGAAATTATTACCGATATCACTTAATAATGGTAAGAGAACATCTATTTTTAAACAAGAGTAGTCGAATAGGGATACAATACGGTTTGCCCCAATTTGTAGGTTTAATCTTCATGATGATTTTGCAGAATTCCTCTGGCTGGAACAAGGAAATTTCGCGCATGCACGGATGGCGGCAGTTGGGTTTGCTTCCCTGATGCGTTGCTCGCTGTCCAGCCCAAAAGGGCGACCAGCGTCTTGCCTCCTGCTGGGACTGAAGCGATATCAGTCGTCTGCCCAGGCTCAGGTTCCCTCATACAGGAGGAAAGTGTACGTCTCGACGTCGCGTTATTTACTTCCGTTGCCATGGACAACAACACCACCGTGTCCTGACAACACATGGACATATGTGGCCCTGCATGAGGAGACCATGTTTCGGAAAAATGACAATTCCTTGTCATTATCATAATATAAATGAAAATGTCTTAAACAACATGCAAGAAACAATATCCTGATGAGTCAAGTACACACTTTTTATTGTTTGAGACATACTGTAGCATTTCCTGCGTTCCGTTGCACTCTGCTTCATCTCTGCTACGATGTAGCAGGCTCAGGAGTTTCGATTGGTCGGTTTCTTTAAATACTTAAAAAGCACGTTACCATTAAAAGTAGAGGGTTTTGGATACACAAATCCCCAAAATGATTTCACATTCAATTATATCCCTCTTGATCGAATAGACAACTTCATAAAAGCATTAGGGTCGAAAATCTATTAATAACAAAAGGGAGATGACCATCACCAGTCATAGAGGAAGGTCAAGGAATTCTCAAAATGTGAGTCGTCTGCTACCTCGTTACAGGCATGGGTATATATGCCGACGTTTACTACATATATCAAACCAAGACATACAATCCACTCTGCCACGGTGATGAGAGCACGAAAACATTCATTTCTTCGAAATTTGAAAGCAATCGGCAC
This sequence comes from Theodoxus fluviatilis, assembly GCA_034096865.1. Classification (NCBI taxonomy): domain Eukaryota; kingdom Metazoa; phylum Mollusca; class Gastropoda; order Cycloneritida; family Neritidae; genus Theodoxus; species Theodoxus fluviatilis. Next base: position 16,917 of record JAWQFJ010004947.1, read on the forward strand.
GTTTGCCACTTCCATAGTATGTAAACTCCATGGTGCGAAGCATGTTTACTGTGCAGGTCAGTGGAGTGACTTCCAATTAGTTCTGTTTAGTATGAGCCAATCAAATGCGGCTACGGGTTATCTAGTTTCATCGTTGCTAGGCACAGCAAGTGGCGCACTCTAGTGTGAAGCAGTTAGAGCGCCTTCTGAGATGCTGTAGCTGCTGCGCGACCTTGACAGGAAGTTGACCTCTGCCACTGGGTGAAACGTCACCAAAGATTGTGAATGAATGATAATCGACCCTAATGCTTTTATTAAGTCATTTCTTCGATCAAGAGGGATATATTTGAGTGTTTAATAATTTTGGGGATTCGTGTATTCAAAGAGAGCCTCCAAAACCCTATACTTATAATGATAATGTTCTTATAAAGTTATTAAATAAAACCAACCAATCAAAACTCTTGAGGCTGCTACATTGTAGCAGAGACAAGCAGAGTGCAACGGAACGCAGGTATTATCTCAAACTGCATGGTCAGGCATTCTTTGCATTTGTGGTTGTTCTTTCCAAAGAGCGCCCACAGAGTTACGTCGGGTTTTCTCGTGCATAAACTGTTATTAGTGTTTTGATGAACAAGGGTTGATAATTTGAGGTCAACGAATTCGCTCTTTACTTGCAGTGCGAGAAAAGAGTATTAAAGATCGGAGCGCCGACTTTGATTTATTTAGATGTGTATCGCTTGGCATCGATAAGCGTTGCCTCATGGTGATGGTTGTAGTGATGGGTAGTGACTGAAGTGGAAAAGGTAAAGGTGCTATTTTTAAATTGCGACTTTTTCACCCATTGTTGGATGCTCAAACCCCACACATGTACCTCCTGGTCATCGGGCTATCTCTTTTTATCACTTCTATACCATCTCAACTCCCTGGGGAGCATGCAACCAGCCTGCGGATGAATGCGCCAAAGTTAGCTGTTAAACTTTTCCAGCACAGTAGAAGTTATCCGATGGTATTAGTGGTGGTGATTATGGTGATAATTACAGTTCTGGATGGAGTGATGGTTGCGGTTGTTGTAATGGCTGTGGTGGTTGTAGCGATGGTGCTTGTTATGGTGATGATGGCTCGGTTGAAGTTGTGGTGGTTGTAGTGGCGGTGGTGGTTGTAGTGGCGGTGGTGGCTGTAGTGGCGGTGGTGGTTGTAGTGGCGGTGGTGGTTGTAGTGGCGGTGGTGGTTGTAGTGGCGGTGGTGGTTGTAGTGGCGGTGGTGGTTGTAGTGGCGGTGGTGGTTGTAGTGGCGGTGTTTGTTATGATGATAAAGATGGTGAGGCCCTGGTTGTATTAGTGGCGGTGGTAGTGGTTGTGGCAGTAGATTGGTTGTGGTGATGGTGGGGATGGTCTTGGCTGTAGCAGTGCAAGTGATGATAATTTTCTAAGGGTGCAAGCAGCACACATACTAGTGATAAAAGGTTGGCGGGAAAGTTTCCTAGTTACGACTGACAAGAACTCATCGATAAAAAATGTCACCGAAGAGGTGAGAAATCGTAGTTTGTGTTCAGTGTAAAAAGTCCGTTTCTGTCAAGTGAATTTCAGCAGGACACTCAATGGACAAGAAATATAAAAAGGTCGAGAAAGCAATGGAGGAGTTTGAACACGTGCAAGTTTATTGAGAAGAGGAAACAAAGAAACAAACAATTCATCCATGCGTTTAAATTAACAATGGCACTTGGATAGTGGCATGAAGACACGTAGTGTTCAGTGTAAAAAGTCCGTTTCTGTCAAGTGAATTTCAGCAGGACACTCAATGGACAAGAAATATAAAAAGGTCGAGAAAGCAATGGAGGAGTTTGAACACGTGCAAGTTTATTGAGAAGAGGAAACAAAGAAACAAACAATTCATCCATGCGTTTAAATTAACAATGGCACTTGGATAGTGGCATGAAGACACGTAGTAAGAATTTTAAAAGTAATTTTGATGTCGATCAGCTTTTTAGTTAATGTTAGGAAGTGTATTGGCAACATTCAGATTACACTAATGAAGAATGTGCACATGACTGCGCAAAGCATATTTCGTACGTCATTCTTTTTTCACGTAATCAGCTGCAACGAACGTGTTAACTTGTGGATGGATGGATAGTGTTTTACGGCCTATCAACCTGTTTAGGCCATTAAGCACGAAAAGCACTAGAACAGTTTAGAGTAAACGCACAGCAAGTGACGGTATCCCTAGTTATTTGCCTCTTACAAATTGCGTAGGGAGACGCGGTGGGTCAATTCTTACCCCCAACCCACAGGGGGCTGAAGAGGGGGGGGGGGAATCCCCAAATAGGAATGTTTTGAACTATTACAAAGTGGGTCATCAACAAGCTCTCCTATCAAGAAAAATGACAGCTGTTTTGCGCCGAGGTTATCGACAAAACATGAAAGATGACTGCACAAAACCACGACTGCAGTACTTCGAAAACTACAAGTTTTCGAGAGCAGGAGTTGGAATAATTTACGGTGTTCTCAGGGTAAGATCTTGTTTCCCACGACATCCAGCGATGCTGAGACAAAGCAAAATTCGGATTCATCGCTGCGATAAAGTTAAACAGACATGCTCGAAGCTTCTAAAATCAACTCAAGAGCTTTGACACCTTTTGCCAATTAAGATGTTACTAACTGCAAAAAGCTAGAAAATGACGTGTGTGTGTGTGTGTGTGTGTGTGTGTGTGTGTGTGTGTGTGTGTGTGTGTATGTGTGTGTGAATGTGTGTGTGTGTGCGCGCGCGCGCGCGTGTTCACACAATTGTTTGTGTGAGTGAATGAGTCAGCAAGTTAGAAAGTAATTGGGTGATTTAGTGAGCTAGTGAATGAGTAAGTAAATATGCCGGTGAGTGAGTGAGTGCATAAGCGAGCATATGAATGAGTGGGTGTATGGTTGTTCAGTGAATGAGAAGAAGGGTGGATTGTTGGGTGAGTTACAGAGTGACTGAGCGAACGAGCAAGTGAGTGAACTAGTGGGCGAGCGAGCGAGTGTGTGTGTGTGTGTGTGTGTGTGTGTGTGTGTGTGTGTGTGTGTGTGTGTGTGTGTGTGTGTACGTGTGAGAGAGAGAGAGAGAGAGAGAGAGAGAGAGAGAGAGAGAGAGAGGGAGTGCATGTATGTACACGCCCGTATACATGTGTTCCTGCTTAAGTCTGTTCCAGACTACATGGGAATGCGACAGACCACTTCCAGCGTGTGCCCTATTTGAGAGAAAGCTACATGCTGTGGAACCCATGAAAAGCCCCTTAGCGGCTTTGGTATGGAATCTCACAGATGAATGACGTCGTGACGCTGCACTGGTAGTCGTCCAGTCCGTGGCCGAGGTCAAAGAAGAGGCAATCGGAGTTGTCAGTGGAGTCGTTGGGCTCGCCCTGGCCCCATCCTAATGTGATGGATTCTCCATTCAGCCAACGCCAGTTGCCTGTAAGACAAACGAAGGTGAATTAACCCCCTTAATAACAAAAGATCTGCACTCAAATATATATACATGATAAGTTTTCTATGTCAGCCAATACGCATGCTATCACCAATGGAATAGGGTAATGTGGCCTGGCTCTAGTTTTGCCCAAGAATATGATTCCATGTTCCGTGAAAGTACTGCATACACTTAAAGGATATACAGACGGATAAGATGTCGCCGAAGCTAAAACGCGAAAACAGCTTACAATAAGCCAAAGTTATACATTGTGTGTACTGACGACTTCCTTGCGAGGAACTAAACTGAACCGAACTGAAGAACTTTAATATTACATAAACAGGAACGCCAACAAAAATTGCATTATGTAGAAAAAAGCTAAGCAAAACTGGCAACCAGTTTAGGCACTCGCAGCACTTTCGAGTGAATATTCCCAGTCAACGCAAAAGGTCATGCTCTGCTTGCACTGAAGTTGCAGCCAGTGAAGGCGCTGAATGACGGAAAGACTCACTCTCAACCGTCTGGCAACTTCTCTTTGAGAAACACCATCCTGGGCCCAACCCAGGGCTCGGCCACGATCAGTAGTCGTCAGCTTTCTTCTTGCGACCATGTCTTTCTCTGCAGTGATTTGGTAACATTTTCGTTTCCCTTTTTATCCAACTACCGTTGAAAACTGTTCATGGGACATTGGTCGGGCACGTGCATTTTGTTTTTTTATTTCAACAGCCATGTGTTGCAAATACGCGCTAAAGGCCCCTTCACACTGCAGAATAATGTCATACGCAACCACTGTCAAACTTTTGTCTGGTAACTCCTTTTTTTCAGTTAACATTGCAACAAATTGTAATTTCATAAAATTTCAAGAGTGACCCTTAATTTATTGTGACTAGTGTATTCGTGATGCAAGGACCATTGAATCAGAATACTTTATTTGAAACATGTTATGACTGTTGCTTACGTCACAAAGAGTGCGATTTGCAGTGAAGTATCTATTACAAATCGATAAACGCAGCGCCTTGTAGCCACTGACTCCAAAGGAGAGCAAGTCCAGGATGGATGGACGGATGAAATTTTACCACCCATCAGCCTTTGTAGGCTCTGTAAGGCCATTATACACGAAAATAATTAGAATAGTTTATTGTAAACGCAAATCAAGTCACGATGTCCGTAGTTATTCGCCTCTTACGAATCGCGCAGAGAGGCGCGGCGGGTGTTTTCTGACACTCAACCCACCGGGGGCGAGCTAGTCCAGTGTTCAAAACGCGCGCCTTGCAGTTGCTGCCAGGTACCGAGTTCTACGCTGCATATGAATCCTAGAGACACACCGTCGCACACCACGCGACGTGACAACAATATTTCTTTGCTTCTCGTCGCGACGAGCCTCTCTTTTACGAGATTATCACAGTGAGCTATATGATTCCAGATGACTGCTATCATGTAACTCTGTGGTTTATATTTTGAGCTCTTTTCTGATTGGTTGGTTGATGGCTGCACCCTCTCATCGACGCCGGCAAATAGACTGGCGGCTATTTGAAGAAGCGAGCCCATTTTTGACGCGCGCACGATCCAGTCTGCTCGCTGCTTGTGGCGTAGTAAGCTGGTCGCGTAGTGAGCTGAGCGGGCTTCCCCAGCTTCCCCCTGCTTTCCGGGATTCCCGGGCTTTTCCAGCTCGATGTACACTCCCTGACCCAAAATTTCCACAGAATACAAATCCTTTTTTAAAAATCAACATTACGCCTGTTGTCGCAATGGTTGTAATAAAATTTGAACTAATAGAACTCCGTTATAGAAATCCGACAAAATGTAATCCTACTGCAAATTAAATCGAGAAAATTAATTTACTTCAAACATCCACTGGCAACAAGACTTTGTGTGACGAACGGAGATTCCCACAACCTATAAACTAGATCACGTGGATCAATTGGAAGCCATGCAGGGGGAAACCCGGGGAAAGTCCGCCCAGTTCACTACGCGATCAGCTTACTACGCCACACCGCTTTATCGTGTCACGTGCAGTTGGCTTTAGGCAATATGCTTTACCTGTACTGCTGCTCTCTACCTAAAGCTAAAGCCGTACACCAGACGCTGCACTGCGTCAGCTGGGGTTGAGAGTCTCTGAACAAACATTTCCTTTGAGGACTAAGTAAACTTGTCATAATTACTATCATAATCGTCATGGTAATCGTCGTCAGCACTGCATTACATCTATCACTAGTACTACAACTACTGCTTATACTTCTACTACTACATGAAAGATACTGTCATCAGTTCTTGGTTGCTGAAATTAATGAAGAACGAAATATGGAGATGTGACTTCTCAACTACAATTCGTGCAGATGACTCAGGTAAAAAGGAGATAGATAGATAGACAGATAGATAGACAGATAGATAGACAGATAGAAAGATAGATAGATAGACAGATAGATAGACAGATAGATAGATAGACAGATAGACAGATAGACAGATAGACAGATAGAGATGATAGAGATAGAGATAGAGGGAGATAGAGAGAGATAGATAGGTAGATAGGTAGATAGATAGACAGACAGACAGACAGACAGACAGACAGACAGACAGACAGACAGACAGACAGACAGACAGACAGACAGACAGACAGACAGACAGACAGACAGACAGACAGACAGACAGACAGACAGACAGACAGACAGACAGACAGACAGACAGACAGACAGACAGACAGACAGACAGACAGACAGACAGACAGACAGACAGACAGACAGACAGACAGGACAGACAGACAGACAGACAGACAGACAGACAGACAGACAGACAGACAGACAGACAGACAGACAGACAGACAGACAGACAGACAGACAGACAGACAGACAGACAGACAGACAGACAGACAGACAGACAGACAGACAGACAGACAGACAGACAGACAGACAGACAGACAGACAGACAGACAGACAGATAGATAGATAGATAGATAGATAGATAGATAGATAGATAGATAGATAGATAGATAGATAGATAACGAGATCATTCAAGAATGTGAGTGTGAGGTTTGAAAATGGACAGAAAGAAAGAAAGCCATCGAACTCATTGTACAGTGACTAAGAGCAACACGAGGAGTGAATCCCTGCACCTTCTGCGTGGTAATCCTTGCCCCCGATGGAGTAGTATCCAGTGGACAAGCCCTGCAGAACTTGCAACTTGAGCAGAGTGTTGGCGATGAAGAGGTGTCCGCCATTTTGCTTGCAATAGTCTCGAGCCTGGAGCCAAGTTTTGCCTTGACCGACCCAGTAGCACACGCCTGACGTCACGGTATAAGGCTGAGGACAGTCGGAGCGCATTGACCAATAGAATCGCGTCCCTGGAAAACTGGCGCCAGTCCGCGTGTAGTCCGTCAGGTAACTGTACAGCCAGCAGGTGGCGCTGTCTTCATGGTAAGCAAAGGATTTGCAGGAGAGTTCCCCGAAGCACCTGCGTAGAGGATTGCAAAGAAGGAACAATTTAAATTTAAATACACGAAAAATAAACATTTTCGAATATGTAAAGTGCAGATATATCGCGCGGATATACTGCGACTGAAGTCGCTAAAGTCCACATGAGAAGCGAATATCCTATTGTGTTGTTTTATCAACTTTTTACTCTACTTAAAATCAGATCACATATATAATTGTAGCAAAGTAAACGAACACAAGAAAGAATCAACACAGGTCGTAATATTACTCTGAAAGTCTTTTCATGAACTGGATTTGTATTGTCGAGTGTACGTCATTTGCTTTCCAAAGCTTCGAAGAAATAAGCATGTTCTCATTTTATCCTCGCTCCGATTATGAACGAACAGACTAGCACATTTTAAAATCTCCTCTGCAGTCAGAAATCTCAACAATTCATTCAATTAAGAGGTTTTATATATGCGTCTAAATTTACTTTTTAAGGGTGGCCTTATACGTTGCATAAAAGTCTTACTTGAAAATGTATTGCAGTTCCTTTTTACCTAATGCTTGATTCAAAGTTTGTACGTGAGGCGTTCTCTTGCAGATGTCTTCATCAAAGAGACATGACTTGCCCGTGTACTGTTTTCTTAACACCTATTTCAGTAACCCCAACAATAAACCCAACAGCGTGAATGCAATAAAATCGTGCGAGCGTCCCAACCATCCACTGTGTGCTATCAGGAAAATGTTCCTATGAATGGCGTGTGCAGTAAATATGTCTCATCTCGCAGTTGCACACAACAAACATCGCGCTTTGAGCATGGGCTACCTCAGCCCTGTGTTTAGTTGCGAGTAATGAGCGCGCTAGAGTCCAAGAAATGATCATGTCCATCCGTCTTAGGAGACAATGGTCGAGAACGTCACAAACAGTTCCTCAAATTAAAAAGATAACATTTACCGACATGCATGTGCAATTCTTTGCTTAAATCTTATCAGGATTCCCACCAATTATGGTCTCTAGTGAATAAATCGACATAGCGTTTAGGAGTGAAGGACAACTTCTTCTTCAATATAAGTTTCATTTGCATCAGCTGTTGCGAATCACGCACGAGAGAATGCAAGCGTGGCCTTCAGTTACTCTCTGGTATGACTAAAGTATTTTTATTACTACTGGCTGCTGATGTTGTATTACTTTCACCACGGGTGTTGGCTTACCAAGAACTTTACAAAGCGAAATATCTACTGTCTTTACTATTCTAGATTCACAACAAAGGGGGGGGGGGGGGTAGCCGGGGTCTGACTGACAACAGTAGAAAAGATAAGTCGTGACAATGCTTCCGAGTGGTTGTATGCATTAAAAGCAGCCAACAGTTTTACAAGGCTCAGGGAAAGGGGTATTGTGAGAAGATATGACACTGGAGAAAGTACCCTCCTTTGTGTGTGAAAAGATTGTAGATGTGCGAGAAAATCAAACGTCATCGTCAGCAGAAAACTCGGAAGTTTCCTCATTTCAGGAAATTGTCTGCGTCAGAGTGTGAAGACCCTGACAGAATCTCAGTAGAATGAGCAAGAACAGTCTGCCCAAACAAGCGTATCTAATGATGCCAAGCTCTGACATTAGGTAGAATCAAACTTGGTTGAAAAACTGTCAACACACGTCTAAATGCATCTGGGTTTGATGTGTGCGGATGAATGGTGCAGTTGGTGAAGAGAGAAACGCTTCTTGCCGCGTTTCAAGCATATATCGAAGTATCCCTGTCAACAAGACAGAAGCTCCAACAACACAAGGGATCTGAAGTATGAGTGGTATTCATCTCTCCAACAAGATTTAGCACTAGAAAACCATTTGAACTTGCCTGAAATCAGAAAGAGTATCGAACACTTTATTTGATATAGGTTATTGAGTTGCAGGTATATAAAGTTTACAAAAATGAACACGACGTACAGCGTCTATTTTTGTATCGCGTGAGACAACGATATGCATTTTTTGCACTATGTAAAGCTTACAATCATTTGAAGGCAAAACTGTTTTAGATGGAAAAGTTTTTTTAAAAACAAGGTACCAGATATGACGGTCAATGAGAACCTTTTTCAAGAAAAGGTCGAGGAAAATAAAATCAAAGCCGTGAAGTACATGATGCTCACAAGATGAGAAAGCAGAAACTGGCTCGAGAAAAGAAATACCCCTTGTGGAGAGAGGAAGACGGTGACGTTTGCAAAGTGAACAGTTTCTATCTTACTCGGGAAAGTACCAACTTCACTAGTTCTGGCCAACTTTGATGTGCATTTGGAATTTTCTTTGCAATGGCATGGTGACCTAGCAGTCATGTTCTGCTCTGTTCTATCCCCCATTCCACCACCACCCTCTCTCTCTATTTCTGTCTCTCTTTCTCTCGCTACATCAGGGGAGGTAAGGCGCCAAGTACAGATGGTGTCTTTGCTCACAGGATCAAAACTGCACCTGGTGTCCTACTGCCGTATCTTTTAAAGCTTTTCAATGGTATCTTTCAAGAGTCAGTGTTCCCTAGTCAATGGGCAGAATCAATAATCGAAAGCATATGACATTATCGGGGAAGAACAAGCGGGCTATAGAAGAGGATATTCTACTATTGATAACGTTTTTGTGTTGTAGAGGGTGGTACAGAGATATTTATTTCGTCATAAGAAACTGTCTGTTGCATTTATTGATTTCACTAAGGCGTTTGACACCGTTAATCGCCAGACTTTGTGGAAGGTTCTTGTACAACTTGATATGACTGGTAAGATGGGGAGGATGTTGCAATCAATACATGAACGTGTGAAATGTTGCGTCAAGTGTTACGGAATGACTTCTGACTTCTTTTACTGTCCTGGCGGCTTGAAACAGGGCTGCAAATTGAGTCCGTTACTTTTTTCCTTGCTGATGACGTCGCTAACTAAAGAAATAAAATAAAAGGTTAGGTAGGCATGGGGTCCAGCTGGTTGCCAATTGTGAAGACATATTTGTAGTTTTGTTTGCGGACGATGTAGTACTATTTTCAGATACGGTTCGAGGATTGTAGAATCAAATATGTAACCTCAAGGCTGTTGTCGAGAGGCTGGGTTTGAGTGTGAATGCACAAAAGACCAAGGTGATGTCATTCCGCTTGGGGGGGTCACATGGCAGGATATGAGAAATGGTACTTGAGAGGACAAATACTTGATGTAGTATCTTCATATAAATACCTCTGGGTGACATTGTCGGCAAAGGTCTGTACAAACTCAATATTAGCTGATTTGGCATTTTGAGGGAGAGTTGCGATCATAAAGACATTACGACAACTGGTACATGTGGCACCCCAAGTGCTAAACAAAATTGTCGATGTACAGGTTCAGCCTATCCTATTGTATGGATCAGAGTTATGGGGAGTCGATGATTGCGAAATAGTAGAAACTGTCCATCAGTTAGCATTAAAGCATTATTTAAATGTAAGTTTTAGAACCCCCAATGCTCTGGTTTACAGGGAAACAGGAAGATACCTTTTGTATATCAATGCGGTACTGAGGTCTGTCAAATATTGGTTTAGAATACTCAAAATGGAAAAGTAATAGGTACCCACGTATGGTGTACATGTCTAGGTTGAATAACTTGTAAAGCAATAACTGGGCCTCCATGATCAAATGTATCTTCACTAAACATGGATTGACAGATGTTTGGATATCACAGACAGCAGCCAACGAACGTGTAGTTTGGAAAACGCTAAGAGGAAGACTCATTGAAGAATTTACACAGCAGTAGTGGCTTAAGTTAGGTACGAGTCCAAGATATACCGTATACAAATAATTTAAACTTGTCTTTGAGCAGAAATATACTTGTTAGAGCTGGACAAATTTTTTTAGAGACTGCATGATCAGATTCAGATTGGGAATAAGTGAGCTGTCAATCCATAGGAATAGATATAGCAAAGATAATTCTGAAACTTTGTGTTCCAACTGTAGATAAAAAGAGAAAGACGAAAGGCACTTTCTCTTACTTTGTCCAGCGTTGTATGATTTACGATTCAGATACCTTATACCATATGCCAGAGAAGAAAGCGACGATCCATTCGTACAACTTCTCTGTGATAGCGATGCAAATGTGATAAGAGGGGTCGCCACTGACCTTTACCATGAGTTAAAGAGAAGAAGGGAGGCAACATGACAAAATATGCAAAATGTCTTTTTCCTCGATTGAACAAAGATCATAACAAAAGTGCCTCGTAGCGCTCCCAGCGTGTACTGTACATTACAAATAATCACGGAGGTACAGCATATACAGCGATTGTACCTTCTACAAGAACGTTGTACAACTGAAGTGTATAAATGTACTTGTGATGGGCCGCAGGCCTAGACAATAAACTTGTTCGTTCGTTCGTTCTTTCTCTCCTCTCTCTCTCTCTCTCTCTCTCTCTCTCTCTCTCTCTCTCTCACACACACACATGCTCACACAAACACACAAACACATACAGACGCACACACATACACACACACACACACACGCACACACACACATACACACACACACACACACACACACACACACGCGGAATGTCCTCCTCAAAGGTAAAGGTAAAGGTAAAGGTGGTTTTACATAGCGATTTTTATCATCCATGTCACGGACTCAAACCGCTTTACACTTTATCTCTTGTCTGTCTGCCTGCCTGTCTGTCTGCCTGCCTGTCTGCCTGCCTGCCTGTCTGCCTGCCTGCCTTCCTGCCTGTCTGCCTGTCTGCCTGCCTGCCTGTCTGTCTGCCTCTCTGTCTGCCTGCCTGCCTGTCTGCCTGCCTGCCTGTCTGCCTGCCTGCCTTCCTGTCTGCCTCTCTGTCTGCCTGCCTGTCTGCCTGCCTGTCTGCCTGACTGTCTGCCTATCTGTCCGTCTGTGTGTGTATGTGTGTGTATATATGTGTGTGTGTCTGTCTGTTTGATTCTGCGCACACACGCAAACGCGTGTATGGTCTATCACCCACATCAGATTTATAATCCGGCTCTGCAGCGTGGAAAATAGTAACCCGTGGAAAACAGTAACCGGAAGTCATCGCAGAGTTATCTGCGAGGGACGTGCTTTATGCAATTTACCGCTCCTGCACCTGTTCTTCGCATGGAATATATTCCGACAAACGACGCATTAGTTGCATTACGAGGTTTTGGTGCATTTGTGTAGTTTAACACATGATGTAGCGTTCAAAAAAGTTTTTCCCCGTGTAAAGCCGTCTCCCCTGCCGGAAATAATATGGGAGTCACCTCCCTGTAGTCTGTTTGTAGTCTGGTTTTATAAAACGCGACCGTTGACTGACTTGGCACGCCCGGGGAGTTATGCTAAGATCCGGCCGCGTAAATATATCTGCGTTTTGTGACAAACGTCTTGCTCGGCGGTACTGTACTCCATGCACCTTAACGGTGCGCGTGATTCGGGTGTAATCTTAAGCTAAACGACGTTCCGAATGTTTCCGACTTCGACCATTTCAGCAGCGCCATTAAACGTCGTTTAGCTTAAGATTACACCCAAATCACGCGCACCGTTAAGGTGCATGGAGTACAGTACCGCCGAGAAAGACGTTTGTCACAAAACGCAGATATATTTACGCGGCCGGATCTTAGCATAACTCCCCGGGCGTGCCAAGTCAGTCAGGCGGAGTGGCGGGTGCCGTCTCTTTTTAGAGTGGAATTCTCAGCACGTCCCTCGCAGATAACTCTGCGATGACTTCCGGTTACTGTTTTCCACAGGTTACTATTTTCCACGCTACAGGCTCTCACGCATGGCCTGCATTGAGACCTGCTGTACGCTAATGTGCCTGCAATTGTTTTGAATGACATGTCTTGAAAAGAGACTACCAACAACCTGCTGTTGATGCTCTTGGACAGATGAACTCACCTGTAGGCACAGCTTTTTCTGGACACTCGATTAAGGACGGTCTGATAGCCAGCACTGATGACGTCAGAAGAGAAGGCATGACGCCACATGATTTGGTTGACGTTCGTCGCCCTCGCCGACGTCATCAGCAACATCAAAGTCATGGCAAACAAACCCCGTGTGACGTAAATGGACGTTTCCCCCATTCTTCCAGAAAACGTACTTGTTTGTTTATGATTCAAATCTTTTGCTGCACATTTACTGTTGCGAAAATGGCTTCCTTTTCGGTCCTAGATTTTACGTACTGAATTCTTCTTCACGACATACGAAACATTTGAGACAATAGACATTTTGATATTCCCAAATTACAGCTCAGCAAACTTTTGGATTCCTTTGATGAGCTTTATATTTTAAACAAGTATGGTTATTTAAAACGTTCAGGACACCGTTATCGCAAAGATGATAAAGTTACCTCTTTGCGAATATTTCTTTTCGAAGAACTCGTTCCGTTCCAAATTTACGTTTTGTCTGGTACTAGTCCCGAACTCTGAATATCACAACCCTAAGCAGCTGTTGCATCTTCGCGACAAGACAGTCCCTCCTCCGCATCGGCCGTTGTAAGTAAAATGCTCTGCCAAACACCTATGCTCGCTGTCTCTTCCACATCAGGATCGAAGACAGCTGCAGGGGGAGCTGGACTGGGTAAGATGGCGTCTTGACAACATCGATTGGTCTCGTCTTCTTTGGTCCAATCGTAAGTCTGTTTTTCGAAGCGTTAACCGGATCCACTGTGAGGGGGGCAGTATCTACTGAGGTCTCCGCCAATGATTCAATCTGTTTGTGGCGGTCACTCAGTCCGTTACTAGGCATTAGCTGACACGTGCGAGTACTTGAGCACCTGCCTGCAAATGCGCTGCTGATTCTTGTGCTGTTTTCTATCTCAGAGAATGCCGCTCGTGTTCAGATCAATGCATTATAATTTTACGCTCTGAGGCGGGGTTCAAAACATCAATCTATTGAGACCGTGACACAACAAAGCTATGTCAGAACTTAGATTAAAAGAAAATCAGATTTGTTTTTCTCCAAAGTTACAGACGGCTCAGAAAAATACATAATCTCTCACAGTCGAAATCAGCCAAGCCGACCAAAGCTGTTAAACGTTTACCTTGAAGATAGCTACCCCTAAGAACGATAGAGAAAACTTGTGACTTGGCTGATTCTAGTATCGTAGAGCCACTACAGCTTGAATTCTCTTTTGGAGGGGTATCAGAACTGAATTCTAAGGCTCACATATTCTACTGCGCCGAATATTTCTTAAATTCGAACCGTGTAACAATTTGATGATTGAAAAATCATAAACACCTGCCTTGACCTTTATATTGAGGGCTTTCTCCTTACATTCAGAAGCTGACAAAATCCTATCTTACTGTTTGGGTTACAGGACCAGTCAATCAAATATGCAGAAAATCCAGCAAGGAAACGTGTTCAGTGATCTGAGGAAGGACAGCCAGATGCCGAGATTGCGTGCTTTACCCTAGGAAGAACTGCTGTCCTCTCCTGGCTCCAAGCGGCTTCAAAGGCAATTCAGGTGTACTCTGCCCACATCATCTCATTTTTTCTTTCTTCAGGCTTTTTGAACGTTCTCACTTTGTTTTCCCACAAAATTGTGACCGTGCATGGGAAGCAAGGCAAAAATCGGCCGAACAGGTTTTGAGCAAACGCATGAGAAAAGTGATCAGCACTACCGGTATATGGTACGTAATTTCTTTTTCCGACCTTCACATTACTGCAGAACGATTTCCTCTATCAACATGTTCTTTTCTGTGGAATAAGCATGAATGAATAAATAATGTTGTGGTTGAAACATTTCGTTTTGTCATTTTTCTGACTTTAGCCTTGTTTCCTCATGCACAGTGACAATTGTTTGAGTCTAATTTACTGCTGTGATCCATACGTTATGTGGCGGCCTGTAGTAAGACGTCCGTCCATCTGCCTGTCTGTTCTTTATTTGTCTAAGGAAAACCCTCAAAATTGGAGAGAAAAAAATCCTGCCCATTATTTGGCCAAGAATCGGAATCTTCACTTGATGTTTGTGCGTTATGACTCCTGTAATTTTATATCAGTGGCCACATTTGGTGGATATTACTTGTTCTGCTGGGAACTACACACTGGAATTCAACAAGCAAAATGAAATTTTCACTTATGCTGTTTGGTTTGGTATTCAAGAGTTTTACTTATTTGTACACAAGCACATTTAATTTGATGACCTTGATCCGACGGATCGATGGTCAAATACTTTGTAATTGTGTGACGGAATTTCTGAACTTGACAGAGGAACTCTAAAGTTCAAATGCTATGGATTGACCAGTCATATAAATTGACAAAGCAGATTCTCTCATATTGTATCACTTACGACACTAGCGCCATGATGGAAGACAATTGCATGACGATGTTCACCTTGGTCCATCCATATATACATGTATACGTATAAATCGTTTGTATTCGATATTCTAGGGATATCAACCATTACATAATTTCATGAAAATCCTCCCAATCTCACCTCAGCTAAAGGTATCTCGCAAATAATAGAAACTGTCGCCTGCGGTAGACAAGAGAATCGATTTCAAATAACCATCAGCAGTCTACAAAGTAGAGAGTCAAGCAGTGCAGCATAAAAAATGAGCCGATCTGACGTGCAGAGAGAGAGAGAGAGAGAGAGAGACAGAGACAGAGACAGAGAGAGAGAGAGAGAGAGAGAGAGAACTCTTTCACTACTCGTCCTTTACTGGACTGCGCTCTCCAGGAAGAACACAATCCGTGCTGAGGGTCACAAAGCACAAACAATCTGACCCCTTCAGTCCCATCTAGGTCAAATCAATTGCCGAACAGGGCCATGTGTGGATTCACTCATACATCGATACGTTTGGTGAAATCAACGGAAGCGCAAGATGGCTTTTTCCATTATGGCCGAGGGAGATTTCGTCAGAAACATTAAGGACAAGTAATGTTTATTGACTTGTTCTCCTGAGCTAGGAAGTCCGATCTATACGCTGCAGTCGTGAACACTGAGTTACAGCAGTAAGAACCGTTCCCGTCTCCTCGCTTCAAAGAGTGTCAGACTGATTAGTTATTTCGGCAGACTTTCTTTAGGTTGAAGTGTTGGATGGTGTGTGTGCCATGTAACCAAGCAACATTGATGTCGGTAAGGACTTATCGAAGTTTCTATCCATGACGAAAAAGTGTTATTGGTACTTTTCACATCTCGAACAAAGGGACAACCTTATCCCCAAAATGTGCGAGAGTTGATTGTTAAAAGCTATCTATTGGCGTTCGTTTCATTCTCTAACTGTATACTGATCAATAATGTGTTGTGATGACGGATTGTTTTCGTTAATACTCTTCAGACGACACTTTGTCATGAACGATTTCAAGGGTCAGATAAGTTCCGTTGCTGCCGGTCCGACAACTCCGGTCGTTTCAACAGCGAACGGGACGAAGTGGTACCGTTCCGAGATAGAGGCGTACTTCCTCCTTTTCGAACCTTCGGCGGTCTGGCAGGCGTGCCCTGGGTCGATAGCAGAGTCTGTCATTGAAGACGGCGCAAAAGAGTCAGAGCAGGTGGCGTCCCAAACAAGTGACTTGCCGTTCTTGAATGGGAATACAGTCGTGCCATCGGGGCGTCGCCCATCTCCTCTGTCGAGACCAACCGGTTCCATAACGGAATACAGGCCTGCGGAGTCGAGGGACCGTTTGATGACGTCGTTGAGAGCGGCGTGGCGTGGGAATCTCCCGGCGCTGTAGCGGCATGAAAGCGGGTGCAAGCCGTAGGTGTCGACCGTTTTGCCGCATCGACATGGGTGGCTCTGGCACATCTGCTGGCCGAGGCGGAGAGAGACAGCAATCCTGAGCGTCTCGTCGTCTAGGAGGGTGCCGAGAGAAGTGGCGGGAATGGCGTGTAACCAGCATCCGCTGTTGGGTTGTGCGGCCGAGCCCAGACAAACCAAACGATGCTGGTTAAGACGGGGTCTGAGCTCGTTCGCGACAGCTCGACTGGCAGTGCGATCCCAACTGTGCTGGGATTCCGGGATCTCGGCATATGGGAGCCCCTTCTGTCTCCAACGGCCGAGAGCGTCCTCTGCGTCCACTGGAGATGAATCGTCGTCCGTGTTTTGGCCGAGGATGGCTTTGACGAGCCGCTTGCTGGAGTAGACAGAGGCCAGGAAAGCAGGGAGTGCCAAGTCGCTGGCGGTCCTAAAGCCTATGCCCCCCTCGGCCAGTGGTAGCGTCGCCTGTCGCCAGCCCGTGTCGTCGAAAGCGACGTTGAGGAGGCGTTCGGCGGCCTCTTTCAGGACGCTGTCAAACTCGAGGAGCTCTGCCTCGGCGGTGTATGCTCGGCAGCTTCGGAGTGTGTAAAGGAGCTTCGGCGCCGCGAAGCAATTCCTGAGAAGGAACAGGGCAGGATGCGAATCGAGGTATTCGAGACGGGTCGTCATGGAGAAACGCTGTTGAAACGACCGGAGTTGTCGGACCGGCAGCAGCGGAACTTATCCGAGAGATCGGCCAGCGGATTGCACTGTCGACAGATGACCCACGCCAGACACAGTTCCTGTCCCAGAGAATATCGCTGGCAATCGCGAGGGGCAACGCGTTCGCGATCACGTCGTCGGCCAAGCGTGAGGCTTCCCGTGACCCAGGCCGAGGTGTTTCCCTCGCCCCTGACCCTGGCGGTTGCGTTCGTTCGTTGGCACCAATCTCGATCATGTGGACAGGACGCAAATAGTTTTGTAAAATAGACCATAGTTCAACAGTGTTCACGCGTACAACTGATTTCCTGTGACTGTGGAGCGTAGTCGAGTCTAACGCACCGTGGCTGTATTTCGATGACCTTCTTTTGCTGTGTGTTACATCGAATTGTGCATTGACATTGAAGTATGCATTGTAAATTTGCTGTTTTCTTGAATAAATACTCACACATTAAAATAAAAGATTTCAAGGGTACAAAACAAGATCGCATAGCATATGCTAACCTGCTCATCTGTCGTGCCATGTCTTAAAAAAATTCTTTTCAATGGATCTTTTTCTCTCCCTATTATACTGACTCTCGTAGGTTTCTATTTGCTTTGTGACTATCGTTTGCCATAGCATTTAACGTTTCATTTTTAATACGTACGCAGGGTTACGTGAGATTTGTTGATAAGAATACTGGCGGTCTATGCCTGGAACATCAATAATCAACCCAAAATTTTCCCTCCTATCTTTCGCCTGTGACACTGTAAGTTCTCTCTCCTTTCTGAAAAAGTATGCGTTATAGTTTTCATGAGTGTCATTTTGAAAGTGGAATATCCCCCTTACAATATACTTTCAAAATCTCTGCTCCTCTGTATTTTATTTCAAATTCTCATTCATTTTAGTGGATGT